>JABUQX010105218.1:0-2500 GCA_015478945.1 Trachelipus rathkii
GTTGGCGCTCGTTCGGTTTTCGGAATTGGGTGAACTGCCGTTTTCGCATTTATCATTGAAACGCTTTCGCGTTTTCGTGCGCCGCTTCAACGGGTATAGAAAGAACTGAAGCACGACGGATTTCTTGTTCGCCTTGAGAATTACGTCAGAAAAAGGAATGCGAATAGAATAAACAAGCATGCATTATATATGAAACTTTTTCACTTAGATCTGAAAAACATATATATATATATATTTATATATATATATATATATATATATATATATATATATATATATATATATATATATATATATATATATATATATATATATATATATATATATTTTGATTTAGTGACTAGGGATAGACTGTGAAGAGTGCTAGAGAGAAAATATGCAGTGAATAAAAAGTTGAGAGGAGCACTGGAGAGTTTGTATAAGAATAGTAAATGTAATGTAGGAACAGAATATGAGAAAATTAGTGGTTTGAGGTGAGAACGGGAATCAAACAGGGATGCGTGTTGTCACCAATTTTGTTTGTATCATATCTGAATGTAGTGGTAAAAAAAGTGAGAGAGGATATAGGAGATTTGGATGGTGATATTCTGGGATACGCGGATGACTTGGCGTGCTGGAGCGAAGAGAAAGATAGACTGAGAGAGGTGGTGATATGTTTTGCGAATAGGCTTAGAGTGGCCGGTCTGAGTACGAACAAAGAAAAGACGGGGGATCATGATGGTTAGCAGAGAAGAAAGATGGGGAGAGCTGAGAGTGGATGTGGAAGGAACCGAGATAAAGATGGTAAAGAAATATACACTTGGTGGAGTATTTGGAAGAGAAGGAGGAAATGTGCAGGAGATAACAAATAGGATAGCACAGTATGGGGGAGCTGTAAGAGCAGTGTACCCCATACTGAAATATAGACAAATGAACATAGAGGTGAAAAGGGTCACATTCGAGGGAGTGTTAACACCGGTTCTACTATATGGGGCAGAGCCATGGGGTACGACCGCAAGAAAGGATAGTAGAACACAGTCGGCAGAGATATACGTTTTGAGAGTGATAGCTCGAAAGACTAAAGGACACAGACAAAGAAACGAAAGAATAAGGGAGGAGGTTAAAGTGATGGGTATATTAAATAAGATGCTTGAGGCAGTGGGGACACCTAAAGAGGTGGCAAGAGGAGAGAGTGGCCAAGAGGGGACAAGACCAAGAGGAAGAACTTGGAAGAGATGGGAGAGCACGGTGGAGGACTCATTGAGAAGACATGGAATATCGTCGATGCGGTAGCTGAGAGAAGAGGGAGTCCCCAATGATAGAGAAAAATGGAGAAGAGAGCTGGCCTTCTTATTCTTGCTCTCTAAACTGTAAAATGACTGATAACATCCTTTGTTTATATTGCGTAGATATAATGAACAATCATTAAAGTCAATTTTGCTAGTATTTCTTCCTCTGTAGAATTGAAAAATTAAGTTTTGAGCCGTTTTAGCAGAGTAGAAAGATATCGTTGCTGATAAGTGCTGATAAAAGAGGATCCCTCTAAACACTTGAACTACAGTCCTATCACTTTAACTTTTATTCTTTCTAAGGTTTTTGAATCTATCATTAACTGGAAGATTTGGAAACACACACAAACACACACACACACACACACACACATATATATATATATATATATATATATATATATATATATATATATGTATATGTGTGTAATTGTGTGTGTTTCATAATAACTCTTCTTCATATTATGTATATTATATGTATTAATATGTATAATATAATATAATAATAATAATATAATATAATAATATGTAATATAATAATATAATAATATATATAATAATATATAATATAATAATAATAATATATATGTATATCATATATTTATAAATAATATATATAATATGTATATATATGTATAATAATATATATATATAATAATATACATAATATATATATGTAATAATAATAATATATATATAATAATAATAATAATAATATATATATAATATATAATAATATAATATAATATATAATATAATAATAATAATATACTCATATAACAACCAATATATATATATATATATATATATATATATATATATATATATATATATATACTGATCGTCAGTATGACTTTCGTAAGAAAAAGCAACTGATGATCTTCTATCCCTTTTTTTTGAATCTCAGTCCTCTGCCCTTCTCAATTTCGGTGAATCCTTCGAAGAGGGGCTAGACATATCTGAGTTCTTTATTAGAGTTTGACACAAAATTTTGATTTCAAAATTCCCTTCTTTTGGTAACTATTCTTCCATGTGTGATTTTCTCTCTGTTTTCCTTTCCGGCAGCTCTAAATATAGTAGCAATTGCAAACGTCCTCCGCTCATCCTTTAAATATATAAATAGTTTTTTTTATTAGGGTTCTATCTTTCTCCAGTCCTCTTTCTACTTTTTATTACTGACCTTTTCTTTATAACTTTTTCACCCATTCATTCCTATGTTGATGACACCACCA
>JABUQX010105218.1:7500-10000 GCA_015478945.1 Trachelipus rathkii
ATCTAAGCCTTTTTTAAATAAGGGGCCCAAACTTTTGCACAATACTGTATTATTATTACATAGTTATTATACAGTTTACTATTACTTCTTTGCTCTTGCAAACAACATTGCGATTTATTATGCCCAGCATCTTATTAGGTTTATTCCTTGCTTCCAAACACTGATTAGCTACTTTCAAATTACTGCTTATAATCACACCTAAATCTTTTTCTTGGTTCACAGACTCAAGCCAATCCCCATTCATATCGTAGTTAAAACTTTTATTTGAGAAACCTAATAATAATAATAATAATAATAATAATAATAATAATAATAATAATAATAATAATAATAATAATAATAATAATAATAATAATAATAATAATAATAATAATAATAATAATAATAATAATAATAATAATAATAATAATAATAATAATAATAATAATAATAATAATAATAAAAATAATAATAATAATAATAATAATAATAATAATAATAATAATAATAATAATAATAATAATAATAATAATAATAATAATAATAATAATAATAATAATAATAATAAATAATAATAATAATAATAATAATAATAATAATAATAATAATAATAATAATAATAATAATAATAATAATAATAATAATAATAATAATAATAATAATAATAATAATAATAATAATAATAATAATAATAATAATAATAATAATAATAATAATAATAATAATAATAATATTTAGGACACTTTTCAAAGTAGTTTCCCATTAAATACATATTTATCAAAGAAAACTGTTAGATTTTTGGCATTTTTTTATAATTGTTTAAGCTTTTTTCATATTTCATACTTTATAAAGTATATATTATAGCTAAAGTAAGTAACTTTAATTGACTTATTTTTGTAAAAAAAAGTAAAATTTAATATTGTATTTCACTTATTCTAATAATAATTTATGAATTTATAATTTTTTTATTAATTTATTATATTTACAAAGTCCGAAGTTTGAACGAAAAACTCGCTCAAATAGGGCTTCAGCGACAAACTCAGAGATGACTTTTGCTATGTTATATCATTATACATTTCTTACGCAATTTGATTGGCCGAGATGTGAACATTATATAATAATACTGATAATGTGCTCGCAATTGATCCGAAAAATTTAGAGATTATCTGGGAATGTTATATTAATATTAATTCATTTTAATTGATTTTAATTTATATATATATATATATATATATATACTATATATATATATATATATATATATATATATATATATATATATATATATATATAATATAAAATATATATAAAAATATAAATATATTTATATTATACATATATCCCTTATATATATATATATATATATATATATATATATATATATATATATATATATATATATATATATATATAACATATATATATATATAATAATAATATATATACCTATATACCATAATAATAATATATGTTTATATATCTTTAACATATATATATATATATATACTTATATATATATCTTTCTCTATACTACTATACTATATATATATATATATATATATATATATATATATATATATATATAAAGAAATAATTTAAAACCACTTAAGAACTAATCAGGGAAATCAAAATATTAAAAATTAAACAGCAGTTTACGTTTCGAGACTAGTACAACGTCTCCTCCCTCAGAACTTAAATGGAAATAAAATTAATTTGACAAAATAAGTAATAAAATTAAAATATGATATAAAAAATGAAAACATAAATTAACAGATGGCAACATAAAATTACTTCACAAGTAAATTATTTGATGATAAATATTTAAAATTTTTTTCAGATGAAATTTCTTGTTATTAAATAAAATTAAAGAATCCTTCGGAAATATTAAAATTAGAAATAGTTAAAAATTAAAAAGATTCCTAATATTAAATGATTTTTATCCTTTGAATTGAACAAAAAAGTTGCACCTTCCCAATTAATGATATGCTCATTCTGTGATGTATGTCTAAAAATGGCATTTTGGTCATTTCCTCTTCTAACCTCACCCCTATGTTGTTATAATCGGACCTGTTATAATCGGATTGACGTAATTATTACTGCAACATAAGATTGGCCGAAAAACGGAATTTTGCACACCGCACCACGCACCACGCACCACGCACCGCACCGTACCAAAAATCATTTTTGTCGCACCGCACCTCTGTTTCAATGCACAACGCACTCAGCACCGTACCACACATCGCACTGCGCATGGCACCGCACTTCTATAATTTTAATACCGAACCGCATTGGGTCATTGGAATTGTGTACCGCACCGCACCGCACCGCACCGAACCGCACCGCACCGTACTGGGTCATTGGAATTGTGTACCGCAACGCACCGCACCGCACCGCACCGCACTGAATCATTGGAATTGTGTACCGCACAGCCAACCCTACTGGAACACTAATGAAAATACTGTTTCATTTTCCGTAGATTTTTATGTACATGATTATGCATGCTAACAGATGCCATGAATTT
>JABUQX010105219.1:0-12500 GCA_015478945.1 Trachelipus rathkii
AAGATCACTTTAAAGCCCTGCGTCTTGTGCTCATCTGCGTAATTTGCGTAGATGGATTTTTGAGGCTTTCAACACCCACTCCTTTGGAATAGGGTTCTTAGCCCGTGAAACATTTCAATGAGGTAAAAAAATAATAAATAAAAGGTTCTAATAAGAATCCTTAAGCCGAAACCCCACAAGAATGGCACCTCCGACGGTGAACCACTTCAAGAATGCATAAATAGCTTAACCGAGGAGCTTGCTCGCTTGACAAAAAAAAAAAAAAAAAAAAAAAAAAAAAAGAAACAGAAGGGGAAGCCGCCTTATCTGCAACCCCGGGCAACAACACTGAAAGTGACGATGGTGGTTTTCAGCAAATAAACCTACCGAAGATGAGGATTTGAATATGTTAGACTTTGATAAGTTCATGGCCGAAATTGCCATTGACATCTCATTTACCTTCAAGGAAATCACCACCATTGAACCCTCGTAAAAACTGAAGCAGACAGTCATCAAGAGCAAAAGTAATTCAAATTGCAGTCTGTGAAGAGAGATGAGGCTCTACGGAAAACATGAGATGCTGCCTACAAAAGAGAATCCTTCATGCGGTGGCATGAAAATGGGCCAAGGTTTTCATTATTATCAGTGCTTGCAGGCAAATAATTATCAGCACCTCCTTCATCAGTCGAGAGAGAGCGTATTTATAGTGTTGGGTAGGGGAATGTAAACACCCCAAAAAGGAACATTCTCTCGCCAGATACTAGTGAAAGCTTAATCACCTTAATGTTTTTGAATCACAATTTGTGAATTTTTGAATTTGAGTATTGAATGATATCAGTAGTAGGGCTAAGGTTTCGGACGAAAGACCGCGACCTTTTTTTGACCTTTTCTGACCGTGACCTTTTTTGAGGCTTCGAATTTTTACCTGACCTGTGACCTTTTTTTTGGCCCTTCACTTTGGCCTTGACCTTTTTTCGACCAACCCTTTGGTCTTCCATGGGTCATTTTTGGCCCACGGTATTTTTTGGCACCCCTATTTTTTTGGCAACCCCAATTTTTTCGGCAACCCTGATTTTTGGCAACCCTTCGAAGAAGGGTTGCGCCAAACGGTTGCGTAAGCAACCGTTGTACGTATTGCCCCCCTATTTTACGCCCCCCTAATTTTTTCGACCATGGGTCAATTTTTGCCCACGGTAATTTTTGATCTTCATTTAGGGGCTTAGCCCTATTTTTGATGTCTTAAACCTGTTTGTCCTTCCCCTTCCTCCAAACTTGACAGATACCATGGGTCAATTTTGACCCACGGTAATTTTTTGTCCTTCATGGGTCAATTTTTGCCCCCGGTAATTTTTGGGAACCCTTTTTGGGCAACCTGAATTTTTTACCTTAACTTTTTTTGGGCCTTGACCTTTTTGGGCAACCCAAATTTTTTGAGAACCCGGATTTTTTGAGAACCCGGATTTTTTGAGAACCCGGATTTTTTGAGAACCCAAATTTTTTTGAGAACCCAAATTTTTGAGAACCCTAATTTTTTGAGAACCCAAATTTTTTGGTGAGAACCCAAATTTTTGAGAAACCCAAATTTTTTGACGGTATTTTTTGAGAACCCTAATTTTTTGAGAACCCTAATTTTTTGAGAACCCTAATTTTTTGAGAACCCTAATTTTTGAGAACCCTAATTTTTTGGCAACCCTAATTTTTTCGGCAACCCTAATTTTTGCAACCCTTCGAAGAAGGGTTGCGCCAAACGGTTGCGTCAGCAACCGTTGTACATGTCCCACCCTAATTTTTCGGCCAAACCTTTGGTCATCCATGGGTCAATTTTGGCCCACCCTAATTTTTGGCCACCCTTTAGGGGCTTACCCTATTTTTGATATTTCGTAACATCTACCACACGCGCGCGCGCGACACAGCACCACACACACCCACACACCTAGCCTACACCTAGCCTCCATATAGCCTACACCCAGCCTCCACATAGCCTACACCCAGCCTACACATAGCCTACACCCAAGCCTACACATGGCTACACCCTAGCCTACACCTACACCTTAGATTCCACCCAGCCATCACCTAGCCTACACCTACACCTTAGATTCCACCCAGCTACCAGGGCTACAGCCTACACCTAGCCTGCCACCCAGCCTTCACCTAGCCTACACCTACACCTAGCTTACACCTACACCTACACCTACACCTAGACTCCACCCAACCTTCACTTAGCCTACACGTGCCCCTACAACTTTGATGCCCCAACTTTGATGCCCCAACTTTAATGGCTCCCAATCACCGTAAGGAGTATCAGTGATGTTCTATTAGTGTTCTATGAGTATAAGATGAGTGCCAGGTGCCAGGTGAGTACCAAGTGAGTGCCAATGAGTCCCAAGTGAGTGCCACATAGTGCCAAGTGAATGCCACATAGTGCCAAGTGACAGTGCCACAGTAGTGCCACTGAGTGCACTTTTTTGACTTTTCTGACCGCGACCTCTTTTTTTGAGCTCGAATTTTACCTGACCTTGACCTTTTGGCCTTCACCTTTTTGGGCCTTGACCTTTTTTCCGGACCAACCCTTTGGTCTTCCAGGGTAATTTTGGCCCAAATTTTTACCTACCCTTGTCCTTTTAGACGGTACAATTTTGAGAACCCTAATTTTTTGAGAACCCTAATTTTCTGAGACCCTAATTTTTGAGAACCCAAATTTTTGGAGAACCAAATTTTGAGAACCCAAATTTTTGGCAACCCTAATTATTTTGGCAACCCTAATTTTTGCAACCCTTCGAAGGAAGGGTTGCGCCAAACGGTATTGCGTCAGCAACCGTTGTACGTGTTGCCCCCCTATTTACGCCCCCTAATTTTTTCGACCAGCCGGTCAATTTTTTGCCCACGGTAATTTTTGGTACCCTTGATTCTTCCGTGGGTCATTTTGGCCCACGATTTTTTGGCTACCCTTGGTCTTCCATGGCGTCAATTTTGACCCACCCAATTTTCGACCAACCTTTGGTCTTTCCATGGTCAATTTTGACCCACCCTAATTTTCGACCAACCTTTTACCATGGTTCAATTTTTGCCCACGGTAATTTTTGATCTCCCTTTAGGGGCTTTGCCCTTTTTTGATGTCTTTTACCTTGTTTGACCGTGATATTTCGGCCTTAACCTTGCCTATACCATGGGTCATTTTTTGCCCACGGGAATTTAGGGCACCCTTTAGCGGGCCTTAGCCCGTTTTTGATGTCTTTACCTTGTTTGCCCATGATATTTCGGCCTTGCCAAATACCATGGGTCATTTTTGGCCACACCAATTTCTGGCCACTCGTGGCCCACCCATCACATATATCGTTCCTAACTTGAACGCATGTTATGATCTATCCTTAACTTGAACACCTTAACACACACACACACACATACACACACACACACACTTACACTTATTACACACACACACACACACACACACACCACCACGCACTTACACTTATACACACATTCACTATGACACTGTTACATTTACCCATATACACTTACATTTACACTTACTCACACGTACAAACACACGACCAACCCTTTGGTCTTCCATGGGTCAATTTTGACCCACGGTAATTTTTTGTCCTTCCTTTAGGGCTTTAGCCCTTTCTTGATGTCTTAACCTTTTTGCCCATGAATTCGGCCTGACCCTGTTCATGTACCATGGGTCAAATTATTGACCCACCGCAACTTGATGGCTTTGATGGGTCCCAACCACCGTAAGAAGTACCTAGGACTGTTCTATGTGTTCTATGAGTATTAGTGAGTGCCAGGTGAGTGCCAGGATTGAGTGCCAATGAGTGCCAAGGAGTGCCAATGAGTTGCCAAGTGAGTGCCAATGAGTGCCAAGCTAGTGCCACATAGTGCCAACTGAGTGCCACTTTTTTTCAAGCCTTTTCTAGCCTCCCTGAGCCTTAGAATAGCCCTAATATGGATGTCTACCCCTAGGTTATAAGGTATGAGGATTCGATTGGTGTAATTACAGTTGCTAGGATGCTTACCTACTATGAGTTAGTTCTTTTTATCCTAACCACTTATACACACAGTACCTACGACACCTATACACACATTCACTATGACACTTATACACACTATGACACTTACATTAAACCATATACACTTACACTCACACCCACACACAGATACACTTACATTTACACTCACACACTCTGATATTTTTGCATGCCTCAAACTTTGATGCCTCAGTTTTGATGCCCCAGCATAAATGCCTCATCATTGATGCCTCAACTTTGAAGGTTTATCTTTGATGACTCATCTGATGACTCATCTTTGATACCATCTATATTGATGATATCTGATGAAATCATCTTGATGCGCTCATCTCTACGCACATCATAGAACAAGAGTTAATATTAATGTCTTCCCCTAGTTCATAATTGGAACACCAGGGCGCCGCATGCGCCCTCCGCGCAAAGACAACCAGCCCCGCCCGCCGCGTGCGCCCGCAGGCGCAATATTTCCGCGTTCCCGCCCGCCGCGTGCGCCCGCAGGCGCAATATTCCCGCGCGAATGAAAAATATATATACTATAAGTCATTCATTTTTATTTCATACTTAAACATTTTCATTAAAAACATATACTTTACTATGGAGTCATTCATTTTTAATTCTACTTAAACATTTTTATTAAAAACATTTTCGCGAACCTAAAACTGTAACTCATTACAGACCTATTATTTAACACATATATTTATTAACATTATTTTTTACTTAATACTTTTTACTTAATACTTTTTAATTTATAAATTTTTAAAAATTGTATGTAAGAAGAAAAAATCCAGAGTACCTGATATATAACCATTTTATTTTACTACAACTGTACGAACTTTTATTAAAAACAGTATACTTTACATACCCTTAAAGCAGGAAACAGTAAATCCGAATAGAGGTGTGACCTAACACCAAGGGTGTATTAGCTATGTTTTACTGCTTTAACTGCTTTAAACTCATGTTTTACTGCTTTAATCATGTTTTACTGCTTTAACTCATCATGTTTTACTGCTTTAACTCATATATTTATTAACATTACATACCTTAAAGCAGTAAATCAGTAAATCAATAGAGGTGTGACCTAACACCAAGGGAGGCTTAGTATGCTTTTGTTTTACTGCTTTACTGCTTTAACTTTCTGCTTTACTGCTTTAACTTTCTGCTTTACTGCTTTAACTTTCTGCTTTACTGTTTTAACTTTCTGCTTTTCTGGTTTAAACTCATATATTTATTAACATTATTTTTATTTTGGTTTTAATACTTTATTTTTATTTTTATTATTTTTATTATTATTTTTATTTTATTATTTTATTATTATTTATTATTATTTTATTATTATTTTTATTTTTATTTTATTATTTTTATTTATTTTTATTATTATTTTTATTATTTTTATTATTTTATTTTTATTTTTATTATACTTAGTGTTATTTACTTCATGCCTATTGTTATTATTATTTAGAACACACACACACACACACTTACACTTATACACACATTCACTATGACACTTACATTTACCCATAGACACTTACATTTACACTTATACATACGCGGTCACACACTTACACTTATACACACATTCACTATGATACTTAACACACATTCACTATGACACTTACATTTAACTACACTCACACACAGATTTACTTTACACACACACACACACTATTCACGTATTGACACTTACATTCATAGACACTTACACTATGCCACTTATACACACACACACACACACACACGCCACACCCACTTCACAATATAACGTATAATTTATTAAAACATTTTATTTTTAATTAAAACACGTACAATTTATATTACTCATTCAAATACAACTAAAATTATTTCAAAGTTCTAAAAATTTCTATAATAAATCAATCATTATCTTTGAACAAAGAATTTATTATTAACTGTTAATACTTTTTGTTTATAAATTTTATAACTATCAAGTTTTAAAATAACTTTTACTAAAATTTTATGAAATTTTATTAAAAACATATATTTTACGTACCTTAAAGCAATAAATCAGTAAATCAGTAAGGTCAGCCCCTAGCACCCCTCTACACCAAGCTATGCCACGTTTTGTTCTATGACTTACTGCTTACATCATCTTTAGCCATGTAATTAGTATAAAAATAACAAAGATAAGTTCTTCTCTGCTAACATAACATGTATTTTATTAAAATCTTTCTAAGTTCTTTTTAAAAATAACAATTATTCACTTACATTTATATTATTCGCTCGATGTCAACTAAAAATATTTCAAAGTTTTTTTAAATAATTCGGATTTTCTTTATTATTATTATATTATTACTATTTAAATTGACAATCCATCACGAGAAAACAACAACCCGCACTCCTTACAGATACGAAACTGACCTCTCTCTGTAAATTTAGGATAATCCTTTTTGTATCCCGGGGCGATTTAGGCCTAATTCCAGGTCAAAATATATTTCAAACTGACCTTTTTCTGAAAAATGTGGTGCAATAACTACGTTAGGCCTAAATTTAGGCCTAAATTTAGGATAAGCCTTTTTGTATCCCAGGCTGATTTAAGCCTAATACCAGGTCAAAAGGTAATTCCAGTATAGACAAGAATCGAGAATCAATGTTATTATTATTTTATAAATATATTTCAAACTGAAACATGCTGGATCGGTAAGATCCTTTAAGCAGGTAAGAAGGAAATGTTTACCTTTCTTGTGAGTGGACGGAGTAATCCTTATCTCTATATGACCTCGTATGTGATTGGTCGAGAATTATTTTATCGCTTTTTGGTATGTAAAAACATGTTTTTTCATATCCTGAACCTTGCCTGTGATTGGATGAAAATTATATTTGAGGATGCGTGTTTTAGATCCAAACGCATTTTAAAATCATACTCGTTTTGGCTCTTAAGCGGTGCACAAGTTCTCTGGTTTTGTAATAAAAGTGTTCTATTTTCCTAAGTGTATATCATGAACCACCTTAACATTATACCTCAATACAAGACATTATCCAGTGGGAAATCAAGATCCCAGGAAGTAGGGGTTCATTCTTATATAAAAGAAAACCCGATGGATTTGAATTTTTCCAAGTGTGCCACCCAATCACCCTGTTATAATACCAAGCGTATTTTCGTGAGTCCAGATGAATTACTTTTTATATGTAATCACACTGAAGAGTGGCTTACAGAATACTTTAAACCAAGCTCAGCTTTAAACTGGAACGAAACAGTTATTAGCCTGTGCGAAGAAACCAGCGATAAGCAACTTACTCTAGCATTTTATAAACATCAAAACATAATCAGTTTGGAAGTTAGATTATGGGAGAGAAATAATGAAACAGCAGTATTTGAACCTACATCATTTGGATTCTACATTTCAGGCCTAACGCAGTTGAAATATATGTTAGAGGTACGTAAGCGAATGTTAATGCAGCTGAAGAAGACTTATGTGTTATCTAATTACGTAACCGTAATTCATTAAATGTTATACCAAGAATACTACGCATTTAAGAAAACCCTGATCGATGATCCTACGGTTATCATCGACCGCTTCCTAAGTTCTATAGACGTACAGAAATTCATTTATCTACTTAGAAAACAATGGCAAGAAAGTATTTATACAGGTGACCCCGAATGTAAATATACTATGATATCTGAACGGGAACTTTTTACGTATGTGTTAACTGAAGGTGTTACCGAGTTACGAAACTATATCATCGACAATGATATAAATGATTGGCATATTTGCAAAGAATTAGAGAATTTTAATATAAAATAATCATAAACATTATGTGTAAAATGTATGTGGAAGTGTTATATATAATAATATTCCTGTATTATCTTTAATGTGAACTTATATAAAAATCATGTTAATATATTTAACACTCTTGTATATATTTAATTTTAGCCGTATATATATATATATATATATATAATATATATATATATATATTATATAATATATATATATATATATATATATATATATATATATATTATATATATATAAATATATATTGTAAGATTAATGATATTAAATTTTCTAAATATGTAGTAAAGTTTCTATTATCCTTAATTTTTACTTCTTAAATAAATATTTACATGTATGTTAAGAGTTTAAAAAAATAAACGAACCCTAGGTTCAGGATATGAAAAAAACATGTTTTTACATACGTAAAACCAAAAAAAAGCGATAAAATAATTTTCGACCAATCACATACAAGGTCATATAGAGATAAGGATTACCTCGGCCACTCACAAGAAAGGTAAACATTTCCTTCTTACCTTCTTAAAGGATTTTACCGATCCAGCATGTTTCAGTTTTGAATATATTTATAAAAGTAATAATAACATTTATTTCTCGATTCTTGTCTATACTGGAATTACTTTTGACCTGGTATTAGGCTTAAATCAGTCCTGGATACAAAAAAGGCTTATCCTAAATTTATAGGCCTAAATTTAGGTCTAACGTAGTTATTGCACCACATATTACAGAAAAAGGTCAGTTTGAAATATATTTTGACCCTGGAATTAGGGCCTAAATCGCCCCGGGATACAAAAGGAATTATCCTAAATTTACAGAGAGAGCGTCCAGTTTCGTATCTGTAAGGGATTGCGGGGTTGTTGTGTTTTTTTCGTGATGGATGTCAATGTACATCGATAATAATAATAATAATAATAAAGAAAATCGAATTATTAAAAAAACTTTGAAAATTTTAGTGACATCGAGCGAATAATAAAATGTAAGTGAATGAATTGTTATTTTTTAAAAAAGAACCTCATAGAAAATTTAAAAAATTACATGTTATGTTAGGTAGAGAAGAACTTATTTTGTTATTTTTATACTTATAACATGGCTAAAGATGATGTAAAAGCAGTAAGTAATAGAACAAAAAGTGCATAGCTTGGTGTAGAGGTGCTAGGGGCTGACCTTACAGATTTATTGATTTATTGCTTTAAGGTACGTAAAATATATGTTTTTAATAAAATTTCATAAAAATTTTAGTTAAAAGTTATTTTAAAACTTGATTAGTTATAAAATTTATAAACAAAAAGTATTAACAGTTAATAATAAATTCTTGTTCAAAAGATAAGGATTGATTTATTATAGAAGTTTTAAGAAACTTTGAAATAATTTTATTGTATTGGAAATGAGTAATGATAAAATGTACGTGTTTAATTTTAAAACATAAAAATGTTTTTAATAAATTATACGTTTTATATGTGTAAGTGAGTGTGTGTATGTGTGTGTGTTGTGGGTGTGTGTGTGTGTGTTGTGTGTGTGTGTGTATGAGTGTAAATGTAAGTGTCTACGGGTAAATGTAAGTGTCATAGTGAATGTGTGTGTGTGTGTGTAAGTAAATCTGTGTGTGAGTGTAAGTGTAAATGTAAGTTCATATTGAATGTGCTGTATAAGTATCATAGTGAATGTGTGTATAATTGTAAGTGTGTGTGTGTGTATATGGGTAAATGTAAGTGTCTATGGGTAAATGTAAGTGTCATAGTGAATGTGTGTATAAGTGTAAGTGTGTGTGTGTGTGTGTGTTCTAAATAATAATAACAATAGGTATGAAGTAAATAACACTAAGTATAATAAAAATAAAAATAAAATAATAAAATAATAAAATAATAATAAAAATAAATAAAAATAATAAAATAAAAATAAAAATAATAATAAAAATAAATAAAAATAATAATAAAAATAATAAAAATAAAAATAAAATAATAATAATAAAATAAATAAAAAGTATTAAAACAAAATAAAAAACATAATGTTAATAAATATATGAGTTAAAACAGTAAAGCAGAAAGTTAAAACAGTAAAGCAGAAAGTTAAAGCAGTAAAGCAGAAAGTTAAAGCAGTAAAGCAGAAAGTTAAAGCAGTAAAGCAGTAAAACAAAAGCATACTAATCCTCCCCTTGGGTGTAGGTCACACCTCTTATTGATTTACTGGATCTTACTGCCTTTAAGGTATGTAATGTTATAAATATATGAGTTAAAGCAGTAAAACATATGAGTTAAAGCAGTAAAACATGAGTTAAAGCAGTAAAACATGAGTTAAAGCAGTAAAGCAGTAAAACAAAAGCATACTAATACCCCCTTGGTGTTAGGTCACACCTCTATTGATTTACTGATTTACTGCTTTAAGGTATGTAAAGTATATGTTTTTAATAAAAGTTCGTACAGTTGTAGTAAAATAAAATGGTTATATATCAGGTACTCTGGATTTTTTCTTCTTACATACAATTTTTAAAAATTTATAAATTAAAAAGTATTAAGTAAAAAGGTATTAAGTAAAAAAAATAATGTTAATAAATTATATGTGTTAAATAATAGGTCTGTAATGAGTTACAGTTTTAGGTTCGCGAAAATGTTTTTAATAAAAATGTTTAAGTATGAAATAAAAATGAATGACTCATAGTATATTTGAAAAGAAATTCTTTGAAATGTTTAAGTATGAAATAGCGGTGGTAACGCGGGTATATTGCGCCTGCGGGCGCACGCGGCGGTTACGCGGAAATAATATGCCGCCTGCGGCGCACGCGGCGGCGGGAACGCGGCTGGGCTGGCTGTCTTTGCGGGTGTTCGACTGACTTTGTGCGGAGGGCGCATGCGGCGCCCTGGTGTTCCAATTATGAACTAGGGGAAGACATCAATAATAACTCTGTTCTATGATGTGGCGTAGAGATGAGCCATCAAAGATGATTTCATCAAAGATGAATCATCAATATAGAAGGTATCAAAGATGACGTCATCAAAGATGAGTTCATCAAGAATGAACCTTCAAAGTTCAGGCATCAATTGCTGAGGCATTTACTGCGTGGCATCAAAGTGAGGCATCAAAGTTAGGCATCAAAGTTGAGGCATCAAAATCGAGTGTGTGAGTGCAAGTGTAAAGTGTATCTGCTGTGTGGTGTGTGTGGGCTGTGGTGTTAAAGTGTAATATGGTTTAATGTAAGTGTCTTAGTGTGTATAAGTGTCATATGAATGTGTGTATAAGTGTCGTAGTGTATGTGTGTATATGTTGTTTTAGAAAAAGACTAACATTTAGTAGGAAGCAATCCTTAAGCAACTTGAATATACACCAATCGAAATCCTCATACCTTATAACCTAGGGGTAGACATCCATATTAGGGCTATTCTAGGCTCAGGGGAGGCTAGAAAAGGCTTGAAAAAAGTGGCACTCAGTTGGAACTAAGAAACAAACGATTGGCACTATGTGGCACTCCCTTGGCACTATGGCACTCACTGGCACTCATTTGGCACTCATTGGCACTCATTGGCACTCACTGGCACTCATTTGGCACTCATTAGAACACTAATAGAACATCCCTAGGTACTTCTTACGCGTGATTGGGAAACCATCAAAGCCATTCAATTTAGCTGGTATCAAAATTGTACCGTAGAATACAAAAGGTCAAGGGCGAAAATATCATGGTCAAACAATGTTAAGACATCAAGAAAGGGGCTAAGGCCCTAAAGGAAGGACAAAAAAATTACCGTGGGTCAAAATTGACCCATGAAAGACCAAAGGGTTTGGTTCGTGTGTTGTACGTGTTGAAAAGTTAAATGTTAAGATGTATATGGGTAAATGTAAGGTGTCATAGTGAAATGTGTGTATAAGGTGTAAGTGCGTGGTGGTTGTTGTGTGTGTGTGGTGTGTGTATGTGGTGTGTATAATGTGTGTGTGTGTGTGTTGGGGTGTGTGTGGTGTGTGTGTTGTGTGTGTGGGTGTGTGTGTGTGTGTGTGTGTGTAGGTGTTCAAGTTAGGCTAGATCCATACATGCGTTCAAGTTAGGAACGAAATAGTGACGGGTGGGGCACGAGGACCAGAAAAATTGGTTTGGGCAAAAATACCCATGGTATATGGCAAGTCAAGGACTAAATCATGGGCAAACAAGGTAAGACATCAAAAGGGCGTTAAGCCCCTAAAGGGTGCCCTAAAATTACCGTGGGCAAAAAATGACCCATGGTATATGGCAAGGTTAAGGCCGAAATATCACGGTCAAACAAGGTAAAGGACATCAAAAAAAGGCAAGCCCCTAAAGGAAGCATCAAAAATTTACCGTGGGCAAAAATTGACCCATGGAATACCAAAGGTTTGATCGAAAATTAGGGTGGGTCAAAATTGACCCATGGAAGACCAAAGTGTTGGTCGAAAAATTAGGGATGGTCAAAATGACCCATGGAAGACCAAAAGGATAGCCAAAAATTACCGTGGGGTCAAAATTGACCCATGGAAGACCAAAGGGTAGCCAAAAATTAACGTGGTGGGCCAAAAATGACCCACGGAAGATCAAAGGGTAGCCAAAAATTACCGTGGGCAAAAATTGACCCATGGTCGAAAAAATTAGGGGGGGCGTAAAATAGGGGGGCAATACGTACAAACGGTTGCGGATGACGCAACCGTTTGGCTTCAACCCTTCTTCAAGGTTGCCAAAATTAGGGTTCCAAAAATTAGGGTTGCCAAAAAATTTGGGTTCTCAAAAAAATTTGGGAGTTCT
>JABUQX010105219.1:17500-31719 GCA_015478945.1 Trachelipus rathkii
TATATAGTATATAAATATATAATATATATATATATATATATATATATATATATATATATATATATATATATATATATATATATATATATATATATATATATATTTTATATATATATATATCCGCTCACTTTTATATATATATATATATATATATATATATATATATATAGTAATGTGATTACAGCCATTTGGTCGGGCCACCCCCTTTTCGATATGAAGACTAAGAGGGTATTCGGGCTCAACTTGGATATAATCTATGTATGGGTTAAGCTCGAAACAGGGTAAATTTCAAGTCTCTAGGATGTATATAGAGGGGGGTCGCCCCCGAGGGTCGACGCAGATATTGCGCTTACGCCCTTGTTGCGGCTGCTGAGTGAGCGAAGATTAGGCTTAACGAGAGTTAGGCTTGAGCGTGATGACGTAATCTCGTCGTAGACGAGATTACGTACCCCTGCGTCCCCCCGTAAGGGGGACGCTACCCCCTTAAAAAAATTAAATTGTTCATAGAAGGCAGAAATTTGGATACGAAGAATCGATTCCCGAAGGGAATCGATTCTGAGTCGAAAACGATTCCTGTAAGGAATCGTTTTTTACGCACTTTGGGTACGGCTCCGGCTCAGCCTCTGAGTCCAATATATATCTATAGAGGTTAGAGTTATCGTATTGGGTTAAAATTTGGAGGATGGTTATATGGTGACGTAATCTCATCATAGACGTGATTACGTACCCCTTGGGTCCCTCTGAAGGGGGGTCCCCACCCCCTTAAAAAATTTAAATTGATCATAGAAGGCTGAAATTTGGATAGTGTATAGAAGAAGGAGAAAGGAGTCTGAATCTATAAGGTTTGAGTTGACATGGAAACCGGTGCCAGGCTCCGTGTGGTGCTGATAAGTAAATATTTGTATAATAATAACCAAAATAATTGGTGTTAAAATATATGTTTATAAGGACGTAGATCTTTACTATGGGTGTTTGAGACTCCCTCATGGCGATGTGGATTGTGTCACCAAGCCCAGGGTCGATGCGTGTGCGGCGTATAAAGCTTATTACCAGTGTAAAAAAAAAAAAAAAAAAAAAAAAAAATCCGCCGCGAAACCGAGCGCGTGCCGCGCGCGCCCGCAGGCGTGCCCCCCGGCGCGATCCGACGCGAAACCGACGCGATCAGAAAAAAATTTACGTTTTTACATATCCTAAATCAGTAAATCAGTAAAATCAACTGCCCTCTCATAAGCCCCTACCACCCTCCTACCCAGCTATGATCTATGATCTATTGATCTAATTGATTCAAGTCATATTGTTTATTAAAATTGTTATGTTTTAACATACCCTAAATCAATAAATCAGTAAAATCAAAACACCCTCACCACTGTCCCCCTCCGCCTCTCCCTACCTCCTGCTATTGATTCTATTGATTCAAGTCAATATTTTTCTTAGTATAAATAAGTTCTTGGGATAAAAAACAGGAAAAGAAAACAAGTTTTTATTTTAAAGCCTTTATAACAAGTGCAAACTACATAATCGTTAAACATATAAATTTTTAGCATCAAATATATTTACAAGTTTTAATTAAAGAAACATTATTTAAAAAAACATATAATGAAATAAATACAGTATACACCACATAAATTAGACCTGATAGGTTGTACGGAAACCTAAGGTCTTAACATATTGAACATTATTATATTTTAAAAAAGATGTTACATAATGATTACTAATCATAAAATCTAAATGCAGAGAGTCAAGGAAATATACAACATTATTTTTATTCTTATACAACAGCTATCCAATGTCCATTGCTTGAAACATCCCTGGGAGAAGTGCTGAAGATAAGACCAGAGTCAGTATCCAATTTCACAGAACAGAGTTCATTACATGCGAATACACCTAAAAATCTTCTTCGTTTCCGAAGGCGTTTAAATATTTTCTTCTTCATTCCCATTATAATTCAGGACTTATATTTCGTAGCTCTGTCCAATCTCGATGATTTTTGAGGATGTTCCAGATACCCAGAATAGATTGAGGATGTCAACTTTTGTCCAAATTTGAGACTCATCCTAAAGTTCCCTTTTCTTAGGAATATTGAGATGATAAGCATTACAAGCTGAAAGATCGGCAGTGAGATCGTATGCATATAAATTACTGTTTTTAGCATAAGTCTGAGATCAACACCCTTACCGTTATCGCTGCATGAATACCGTATTGGCAAATAAATCGTAAAAAGGACGTGAAGCATTGAAGATGTGAGTCTTCATATACCATCTCAT
This sequence comes from Trachelipus rathkii, assembly GCA_015478945.1. NCBI lineage: Eukaryota > Metazoa > Arthropoda > Malacostraca > Isopoda > Trachelipodidae > Trachelipus > Trachelipus rathkii. Next base: position 19,765 of record JABUQX010105219.1, read on the forward strand.
AATCACGACCGTATAGTTGACCCATTCACATGTAAACTGATCCCTCTAAGTCCGAAAAATGGGTAAATTTAAAGGCGACTTTCAATAGTTTCAGAATAAGCATCCGTGTTCTAACATTCACCTATTATTCCTTCTGAGGTAGCTCCATTGACGATGTTTAGGTATATTTTTAATGCTCGATAACCCTTGGGTAAAGTTTGAAAAATATTTTTAGTATTCACACTTCGGTCCTTGATTGGATATTTTCGCTGTTCGGTCGCAAAAGAGATTTATTCTATTTGCATATGTTTAAAATGGGAGAGTAAATTGCCTTTAGCTTCAATGAGGTTAAGGATCCGGCATTGAAAGTGCGGCTTTGGTGGCCGTAGTTGTTGCTAAAAGAGCGTTTTTAACATTAAGAGCAAATTCAGGTGTAGATCTAGTTAACTGATACGAGTATCCACTGATGGTAGAATAAGTCTTTCCCTGAGAGAATATATCACCGTTTACACGTCCATAATAATTCATACGTGTTATTTTTAGATTTAGCTGCGCTGGTTGCTATGTCTCTACAATCTTGTAAATTGTAATATCCACATGATTGTAGATGAGACTCCTTCGCATCTTGAGAATAAAATTTAGTAAAGTTTCAATATAACTTCGATAAGGGTAACTTGCAGCTGATGCTCCTAGAGATGTTTCATTTAAAAATACCTCAAGTTGATTAAAACATGTATACAGGAAATTTGTCTCGGTGGATACTATGTGATCGGTTCCTGTGATATCTGAACCATCTTCGTTTACTAACTTAGTCTTCAGATATAAAAATACATTCAAAGGGTCAAGATATTGGTCAGAAGTGCCATGAATATTGAACTCTAGAGGTACATCTGTATTTGTGATTGCGTGAACGGGATTAATACTAATAAAGTTGGATTCACTCACACTAATCTGTGTAGGGTTCACAGAGAAGAGATCCAATTCGCTCACTCACACTAATCTGTGTAGGGTTCACTGAGAAGAGATCCAATTCACTCTTACACAACAGTCTGGGTTGGAGGGATGGAGGAAATGCATCTTGCTGGTACAATCACCTGACGTATAATGAGGAGAGATTTGTTTAAACATTCCTTATATACAAAATAGTTACAGGTTGTCACTGTTTATGTAAAAAAAAGTTACCACTTATCATCGTTATTAAAGGGCAAACACATCAATACACTTTTTCTTTAGTGGTCCTTTCCCATTCCTCTTTATAGGTTTTTTACGGCGACCTACACCTTGACCTGTCATCTTACGTCGTATTTTTCGTTTAACATCATCTAACATTTCATCAGAAGCATCGACTAATCGACGTTTTACAGCTGTTCGTGGGTCGATACCTCCCATAATATCCTGGAAAGTATCTATACCGCTGCGTGGTTGTTTGTTAAATGCAGGGCTGAGGAGTCGGAGTCGGAGTCGTGGAGTCGGAGTCGTGGAGTCGTGCAATTTTCCCGGTGTCGGAGTCGGAGTCGGAGTCGAAAACTCTGTGCAAGTGGAGTCGGAGTCGGAGTCGGGAGTCGAAGATTCCTGTGTATAAGTGGAGTCGGAGTCGGAGTCGAAATTTAGAGAACCATTATTATTATTATTATTATTATTATTATTATTATTATTATTATTATTATTATTATTATTATTATTATTATTATTATTATTATTATTATTATTATTATTATACTTATTATTCATTATTATTATAAAAAGTTTGAAAGATTTTGATTTTATTTCCAACGTTCTTAATATTTTTTTTTTGTACATAATTTTAATTTTCCCTTAAAATATCCTTTGAAAATAATATACAAGAGAAGAAGATATATTTACATAGATTTCCCGACGCGTTTTGTCTCTATACTTGGGACATCTTCAGAGGATTATTTCTTGTAAGCGAATGAGTCTTTAAATTGATATATAATAGTAAATCAAATGATATTGAGTCTGACTGTTTTATACTAGCATAAAATTTTATGTTTAATGTCTTGTTTGCGTGTTTTTGGATTGTTTAAGGCCTCCGCATTTTAAGTTTCTGGACTTCACACGAATCCGTCTAATATTGTGAAGTGTGTTTAGAAATATGTAAACTAAATAGTATGATTGACCAGGTGCCGAAATAAAAGCGTTCAAGATCTTTGCTGGGATTGTAGAGATGTTTGATATGCCCTGTCCGACATCTATTCTTCGTGTAACCATATATGTCGACGTACAGTCCGAACTCAGGGCAGTTAATTGGTACAAAAGTGGATGGTATGTCGGGCCAAAGCATCTTCTTGTGCTAAAAGAAAGATGAACAGTTGTACTTATGGTAATACGTCTGACTTTTAAAATTTTTCTGAGGCGTCTTTAGTTTTGAGGTGAGAATTCAAAAATATTACGAAGGCACTTCTCTTTCCTTATTGACAAATAGCAATGGAAGTTTTGAAGAAAAAATTTATCGAATTTTTCTGATTATTTATTTTTATTTTGTTTATTATATAATTTTGTAATAAGGGTTTTATTATTAAATTTTCAACTGAATATTGTGGATGATAACAGTTAATTAAATTTTACTTAATGAGGCAAATTTCATCAAAAGTTTTCCAAGTTGTATGCTCTGTAAACTAAAATTTTTACGATAGATTCTTTGTAAATAGTCGGTGAATAGGACCATAGTTCATATACAGACCATTATCATGTGGTTTTTGACATGTATGCCTGTAAGATAATGAGCCGTCAAATTAAACCATTGATTTTAATGTCTAAAAATCATAGTAGCATATTAACCTAAGTTTCGTAAAAATGTATTTTAACAATGACAACTCTTGATTCTATTGAATGAACTGATGTAATATTGATATATGCTCCTAAAAATAGTTAGGGTGTCGTCGACATACCTTATGTAAAATACGAGGTTAAAGTTGTTTGTTTCGCGAAGGATTTTGTTTTTCCAGATTGGACATATAGAAGTCAGCAAATGTAGGTCCAAGTGGTGAGCCCATCGGCACTCCATCAGTTTGTAGATATTATGTTTTCTTAAATTTAAACGGGTTGTTTGGTACAACAAATTAAACAAAAGGTTCCTCTAATATTTTGTTCTGATATATCTGGTGGGGGTATGTTATTTGAGTGATACACTTTATTAATTATTATGTCAATCGTATCAAGAACCGGTACATATTATGGACAAAGATTCTACATCAAGTGAGGAGAATATATTAGTGGCTTCAAGTTTTTAAGTTTGATAATTTACATAATGTTTCATTATTTGATTTAACTATGAAAGAGTTATTAAGATATGGTTGGATAATGCTGTTCAGATATTGGCAATTTCGTGTGTAACCGTTTCGCACATAGATATTACAGGTCTCAGATATTGGTAATAAATTTTTGGTATTTTATTTGTTCATCCTTCGATGACATATAGTTATAGTTATAGTTATATATATATATACTATATATATATATATATATATATCTATAATATTATATATATAATATATATATATATATTATATAGATATATATATATATATATATATATATATATATATATATTATATATATATATATATATATATATATAATAATTATTATATATATATAACCTAAATTATTAAATCCAGTTCTTTTATATTTCTCAAAAAATGAGTTAAGGTCTTTTTTTTGCCTCATCTCCTGTTGTTAATTAAACTATTTAACAATTATTATATTATTATTATTATTATTATTTTATTATTATTTATTATTATTATTATTTTATTATTATTATTTATTATTATTATTATTTATTATTATTATTATTACTTCTGAAGTTCTCTAAATGTTATCATTATAATAAAGAAAATTATGAGAAATTATTATTACTATTATTGTTATTTTTATTATTATTATTATTGAAAACTGAAAGTATTAAACCGTTAATTTTTTAAATTGACGTTTTATAATAAAATTCAATATTTGCTTTTATATACGTATACATTTGTTTCCGAAACTGAAACATATTTGTTTGTCATGTGTTTCGCGCCTGCATCTTTATGTCTTAACGGTACTTTACCGTATGCATTGGAGATTAGATTCATTGGAAAGTGGTATATTTTTTTATTCTCAAAGCAAGCGAAAAAAAAATTGTTGAAAACTAAAGTTTAACTGTAACTCTGTTAAACACTAATCTGAGTCGATTCGAAAATTTTGAATTTGACTGCTGGAATCGGAGTCGGAGGTCGGGAGTCGGGTCGAAAATTTTTGTTTTAGTGGGTCGGAGTCGGAGTCGGAGTCGAAAATTTTGTTTAAGTGGAGTTGGAGTCGGAGTCGAAAATCCAAATTTGAATTTAGGGAGTCGGAGTCGGAGGTTGGAGTAAAAATTTAATTTACGACTCCGCAGCCCTGGTATTTACCTCCTGATTTTTAACAAGGGGGATAGCACACGTCTGAACAACGAAGCAAAAAATCCACTTAAACCATACCCCCTCTGCATTCTTGAACCCCTGAAGACTCGTTCTCTTTCCATTTATTATTATTATTATTATTATTATTATTATTATTATTATTATTATTATTAATTATATTATTATTATTATTATATTATTATTTATTATTATTATTATTAATTATTATTCATTATTTAAATGGAGCTTCCTTCTAATGTATACTTTACACACTGCTGTCACCACTTTGAATGGGTAAATGGATACCTTCCCACGTCTTTTTATATAAATACAATCGAACTCAGTTGGTCTTAACTCAATCGGTAAAGTAGCTGAACATTAAGGAGAAACTTATAAACTCTTTTTACCTTTAGGAAAATGGAACTATCTTAACAAAGAGGCCTTTATAATTCCTATCGTACTTGATGTCGTGAGAATTCTGTATAAAACATGGCCATAGCCAGGATCTTGAAAACATCTTAGAAGGTATGCATACAAAAGTAAATGAACTCCAGTGTCATATTTTTGACAACATACTCTTCCATCTTGGTATAAGGCGTATTACGATCCCTTTAGAGATGGTTGATATCGTTATTTCTTAATATTGAGTCTACATGCGAGTAATGACATTTACGAAACCAGGCTGCAGAATGGAAAATAAATAAACTTCCATCTTTCAGGTTCACATGAGTTTGAGATTTTAATGTGATTAACACGTTATCTTCGTTAACGGGTTTATTAACAAGAAACACTAAATCTTTACATAACAGACTTGTTTCAAATTTCTTGTTTAAGCCATGGACACATCAGTAACAAATGTAAAGACAACCGACTTATGAATAATTTTTTCATAGTATTTTTTTTTCGCATCATGTTTTCAATAATGGTCTGTCTTAAGCTTTAATTTTTATACATTTTTAGCATAATTCAACGCTTTCTAAATATATAAAGGCAGAGGGGGACTCTAATATATTCTCAAACAGATGCAAAGAATTATTTTACTTAATCCTGCTTCATACATTTCTCGATCAAAGTTAATAGGGGGTTCAAGTAAATTGGGTTGTATAGTCTGATATTTTATTAGCAGGATGTAGATCCATTGAGGCCGATAAGGGCAGCGTTAGATAGAAATGATCTTCGGAGGTCATGATTACTGCAGGACAATTTTCATATACAACTATTAAAGGTCTCTAAAGCTGAAACATGTGAACGTATATGCACTTTACACTCAGCCGTACGCATGTGTGAATGGTAAGGGTTCCCTTCGACATCTCTTATATACACTTTTACGGTTCTATAAATTGAACATTATTCAGAGGTATATAGTGTACACCTAGGAAAACTTAACCTCTGCCATCTTTAGGAAAAGTGTAATCCTCTTTTAGTAACTGGAGACTTAAGGGTGTTTCCAACCTACTGGGTTCTACAATGTCGCTGTAAACATACGCTACAACACCAGGATCGTGTAACATCTTTGAAGGATCACATAACAAAATGTAATAAAATCATCGTGGTTTGCTTTTTGCTACAAGCTATCTAAATACTCTTTCCATCGTGGGGATATTAATGTAATTTATTCATTTAGAAGGTGCTTTGATATCGTTTAATTCTCAATATTGTAATCATCACGTAAAGTAATCATTTACGAACCAGTCCTGAAGTGGTGGAAAATAAAGTAAACTTATATCTTTTCAGTTTACTAGAGCTTGAGACTAAGGTGATTAATACATTGTCCTCGTTGAATGTTCTATTAACTAGAAATACTAAATTTTTACATATACGACTTGATTTAAATTGCTTGTTCAAATCTACGAACACATCGGTAAGAGATTTTTTATAGAGACCTCGGTTTATATAATATCTTTCAAAGAAATATTCTCTATCGGCTCTCACGATAACACTCATATCTGTGTTTAATTTTTTAAATACGTTTTAACATTCTCAACACTTCTTAAATATTACAAATGCCGTGTGACTCAGGCAATATCTCTCTCCACGCGCATCCCAGTAAATCCATTTCGCATATCCCACATTCCGTACAATTCTTTCTCGTTCGAGTTTTTATAGGACTCAATACTTCTGTAAGTAACAGTCCTGATATTTTATTTTTCTGGATATAAGTCCAATAGAGGGCCCGATGAACGGCCACGTTAAATAGAAATGATCCTTCACTCTCCATGTTCACAGAGTAAACTGATCAATGTTTCTTAATCTCGCTAGCCTTTTATATAATGGTTAAAACTTCACCGGGTAAACCTAATCCATTTGACAAGATACTGCTTATTTTTTACCTTTCCTTTAGATCCTAATATTTTTTTCTATTTTATACTCGTGACTCTTAGGATCAAATCGTATTTTCTGTATTTCATGTTTATAGAATCCTCCTTTTATTTTTTTTCGCCATCTAAATCCTCAGATAGTATAATTTTAACCTGTCTCTAGGAATTCTCTGATGGTATCTACTTTTAAAACTTCTCGCGACCAACCAGCTTCATACCCTTTTTTTCTGAAATTTTTCATCAGTCCTGGTCTCTCACATAAATCTCCTACTTTATACCTTGTGTTAATCTTTTTTTTTCCCTTTGTTTGATAGTACAGCAGGTTTGTCTTTCACCATCTTCTATAGGTGTATTTTAAGTGTTCTATGATAAGAACGATTATAAGAGTAAGCCAAGTCTTGTAGAATATCGAAATATTTAAATGTTTTCTATCTTCGTAAAATACCTATGCAATTCTTTCTTTTAATAGTCCTTTTGGTCACTCTTCAACTATAGCTGCTTTTTATTAACCTGAAAATGTGTTGTAATACCCTATGTCATACTCAGTAATTATTTCTTGAAAACTCTTTACCTAAAAATTCCGAACCTTTATCAGTCCATATCATTTGAGGATAAATCTACGCATCTTCAATTTATAATTTCCCTCTGACTGCTGTAAGCACAGTCATTTTGATTTTTTATTTTTTTAAAACCCTTAACCATAAGTATCTGGAATAATAATATCTATCACAAAAAAAGAATATATTGATAGACGCTTCGTTTGTAAGATTTTATTTTATCATATCGGTCAATCTAGTTTTGAACATATCGCCATCTAAAATGGTGGAAGCTTATAGGTTTTTCCGTGTCGGAAAATTTTTTTTCGTATAGGTTTATGTAGGGTAAAGCATCCTCACCCTCTAAATATTTTTTCAATTCTTTTTTTATTAATTTGTGGAAACTTTGATGATGCAAACCTTGAAAAAACACCGTAACTGTATGGTTTTTCACGATCAAAGTAAATGTTTAATCGACTCGCTTCCTTATCCTCCCATGAGTTCACAATGCACGTTGCACAGTCTAAAAATTATAATTTCATTTATCCTGAAAAGGTAATATAAAAAACCATGTAATATGAATATTTTTATTTTTAATTACAAAATAAATATTAACAATGGTTAAATTACAAGTCCTAAACCTAGCAACACGTATACAGAAAGCAACTGGTTTATTATACATAATTTTTAAAATTACAAATAATACAATCATGTAAAAATTACAATAAATATTTAGGAAACTAATCCATTTTGAAGCGATGAATGGTTTTTTTCTTATTCTTCCTGCACCTTGAACGTACTGTACTTCTACTTATCAACTTTAATCTATCTGATGCAAAAGAAGTACCAGAGGAACTCGCGTCAGGTCTAGGAGACATTTTGGGATATTATCCAGATCCGCTAATCTTTGTTTATTCTGAATTAAAGGTTCTCGGAAAATTAATAGTCCCTGAAGTTCTTTGTTTTGATCCTGTTTCCATCCTGGCACTGGGCTTTCCTTCCAATCACGAGGAGATCGGATATCAAGTATTCAATATTCGATCCAGCTATTGTTTCTCCATCAATAAAATTGATGACTGATTTTCAATTCCAGGCGAATGACTGGATTCTTTGTAGAAATATTTACTATATGAGCTATACCCATTTTCTTATTCCTTATTGGTTAGCTTTTTTCCTTGAGTATATGTTTCAAATTATCTTCTCTTTTCAGCTCACAGCTTAAGTAATCCTTGGGCTAGGTAGCTGAATCGGTTCCTAATATTTGTGGATTTAATAAATTTTTAACGATCCTAATTTTTTGTATAGCATTTTGATTATAAGGATTTTTTTTCATGAAATGTTAACATCAGAGTTTAATATTTGATGCAGTTCCTTCTCGTAATTATTTTATCCTGTTCAACACCTTACGGATCATATAAACTCAAAGGCTGCTGTTGAATCAACGATTGATAAGGGTTATACCCTACCTGGTGCAGTTGAGGGTTTGATTGAGGTTGTTCGAACTGTTGTTGTTGTTGTTGTTGTTGTTGTTGTTGTTGCTGGTGTTGTTGTTGTTGGTTTTTGTTGTTGTTGTTGGTTGTTGTTGTTGTTGTTGTTGTTGGTTGTTGTTGGTGGGTAGGGTTCCTGTGTTATATTTCATCTTCTCAAAATCGCTGTAGGGTAAAACCACTACCTTCTTCATCAATTGAAGGCGAGCCCTTGTTTATCAAGAGGGGTATAACGGAAAAAGAGTAAAGGTAGGAACACACCTCCACTTTCCTTTCTGTAATACTTCTATTTATTTTTAAGTTTTCTTACGTTTATCCGCACGTTTTTAATGATGTTTCTAATGACGACGTAGCTTTAACCTTCCTGAGGTTGTTTAAGGAACATTTCCTTTTATAGGATTTAGGCATACCTTCTGCTATATATTGTATAAATTTTTCATCTTCACAGATTAGTTAACGTTTTTCAGAAGGTTTCAGGGTTTTAAATTTTCTCTCATAAGAGGTAAATAATCTGATCTAAAGCACTCCATTATTTAAGGTACATGTAATTCTGTCTCATCTCGTTGGTAAGATATTTTTGTACGCAGCAAACACTCTAAATGGGTGTTCTTAGGAATGAAAGCTCACAGAGTAAATAACCGTGAGGTATAGATTTAACTTCTTTATTATATACTTTTAGGGACTCTTTACGTTGAGTAGGGAACATTTGGGTAGCCACAACAATGACCTGACTCATATCCCTTTCTTTGCCCGAACAAGATTAATACCGTGGTTGTTTAAAGACACATCAACGCCATATACTTATTCTGATTGAAAGATATTCTTGCGTTTAAAATACTGTGGATGCCTTAAAATGATGAGAGGTAAACCTTGTGAAAGTTTTCTGCTATATCCTCATTAATTTATGCATCAGATCATCAAGAATTAATAATTTTTATGCACCTGGTAAAACCATTGAAAGAGCTTTTAGTCATATTAACCCTTCGTTGAAATTCGACTTAACATCTTTGTAATTCGTTTAAATTTTCTTGGTAACCACTGTAACACCATATGATTTTAAACAGGTTTGTTGTTCCGAAAAATCTCCGACTCTTTAAAATGTTTAAATCAACAAAAGGCTTTTTTCCGCACCCCGTAGGACCAGAACACAAGACATGTAGCAGGAACGCGGAACATAAATTTACTAACGTCCATTCTAGATTGATACCTGAACACTAATGAATAAGAAAAGGTTTGCGTTTATATTATAAATGATTCACTTGCTCAATAGAACATTAGATCATGGATGGGAAGGGAGATGGGGGGAGGATACCTTGAATCACTGATTTACTGATTTACTGTTTAAGTATGTAAAACATAATAATTTTAATAAAATGAGACTTGAATCAATAGATCAATAGATGGGGGGAGGTAGGGGAGAGGGGGGCGGGGATAGGGGGATGTGGTTGAGGGTTGTTTGGATTTACTGATTTACTGATTTAGGGTGTAAAGAAACATAGCAATTTTAATAAAAAATATGACTTGAATCAATAGAATCAATAGATTTCAATAGATGCATTGGTGGACAGAAGGGGGAGCGGAGGGCGCCTAAGGAGAGGGCAGTTTTGAATTTACTGATTTATCTGATTTGGGGTATGTTAAAAACGTAAATTTTTTCTTGATCGCGCCGTGCGAGCGGGTGTTCTTCTGTCTGTGCTGCTTTGCGCCCACGCGTCGGTTTCACGTCGGATCGCACCGGCCGGGCGCCTGCGGGCGCGCGCCACGTGCCGGTTTTCGGGGCGGATTAACACACTGGCAGGCGCGCCTAGCCCGGGTCGCGCACAACGCATCCGATCCCTGGGGGGCTTGGTGACACAATGCCAATCGAATGAGGTGGTCCTTCGAAACACCCATAGTAGAGATCACGTCTTTATAAACATATATTTTAACAGCGCCAAATATGTATTATAATAACAAATATTTTACTATCCCAGCACCACCTGGAGCCTGCACGGGTTTTTCCATTTTTCAAACTCAAACCTCTTTATGATTTCAGATTCCTTTCTTCCTTTCTTCTATACACTTTCCAATTTCAAAGCCTTCCTATGATCAAATTTTAAATTTTTTTTAAGGGGTGGGGTCCCCCCTTCAGAGGGACCCAGGGGAACGTAATCACGTCTATGATGAGAATTACGTTCACCATATAACCTATCTCCAAATTTTAACCCATACGCATACTCTAACCTCTATAGATATATATTGGACTCAGAGGCTGAGCCCGGAGCCGTACCCAAAGTGCGTAAAAAAAGATTCCTTACAGGGATCGTTTTCGAACTCAGAAATCGATTCGCCTTCGGAATCGATCCTTCGTATCCCAAATTTCTTGCCCTTCTATGAAACAATTTTAAATTTTTTTTAAGGGGGTAGCGTCCCCCTTACGGGGGGACGGCAGGGATACGTATCCTCGTCCTACGACGGAGATTACGTCATCACGCCTCACAGCCTAAAATCTCGTTAAACTCTATCTTCGCTCATCAGCAAAGCCGCAACAAGGGCCGTAAGCGCCAATATCTGCGTCGACCCTCGGGGGGCGACCCCCCTCTATATACATCCTAGAAACTTGAAATTTAACCCTGTTTCGAGCTTAACCAATACATAGATTATATTCCAAGTTTGAAGCCATACCCTCTAGTCCCTCTCATATCGAAAAAGGGTGGTCCCGACAAATGGCTGTATCACTATATATATCATATATATATAATATATATATATATATATAGTATATATATATATATATATATATATATATTATATATATATATTTATATATATAATATATATATATATATATAATAATATATATATATATATATATATATATATATATTATATATAATATATAATGTTTTTGAATAAAAATTGTTACTATGTTCAGACAGCTTCGTAGTTTCGATGAGGGAATTATTTTTTAAACTTTAGGATAAAGTGAAATAATAATTGTTTTATTTGCAATTTTGAGAAAAAAAAAAATTATAAAAATTAATATTACGTAATGTACAGTACAGGCAGTTCTCGTTCAAGAGGAATTATTTTTAAAATTTAGGAAGAAAGTGAATGATTCCTTTTTCTGTATTCTTAAAATTCTTATTTTCTTATAAAATATTTTATCTGTTTAAATTCTAGTAGATAAAGAATTTCTTACAAACATTTAATTTCAATCATACCCTCAAAAATTTTTGTTATCAGATTAATGATT
>JABUQX010105220.1:0-2500 GCA_015478945.1 Trachelipus rathkii
CCCCCACAGAGGATAATACCAAGACCAATACCATAAACACATTTCTTTCTTCTTTATCTATCTTTCTTAAATTTTCTTTTTTTCTTCTTCTATTTTTTTTAATAAGAGAGCATTTACCAAACTAATATAACATTATATAAAAAACGATATAATATTACTATATACTATATATATATATTATATACTATATATAATATATATATATATATCTATTATACTATATTATAGTATATAAATAGTTAATCACATAATTCTAATATATATATGTCTTGCTAGAAACTAGCTTGACAATAAGGATATAAAAATGATTTAACCAGTTTTTCTTTAATTAAAATATATTATCAATTGCATAGGTTATCGTTATCATCAACAGAATAATGGTTTTTTAACACTCAGTATAATTTCACAACTTATTTGGTTTCTTTCGGTATTAAATTCAATGGGAGGCATTTTTTCCTTCGCTATTATAGTCTCTTTCTATTGTATATTCTGAACATAAAATATTTTTTTCTTTTTTTTTTTATCCCGTTTCTTTTCAAACTCTCCATTGCACAATGTTGCATACTGATTCTTTCTTCACAATTAATTACCATCGATTCTTTATTTTTATACACAAGAATTATCAAATATGTTTCTTTTTATAATATTATTATCGGGCCAAAGCTATGCCCGGAGGCGGGAGTGCTAGACTCCCACCTTTTCAAACTCGTTCCCTTTTTAAGACTCCCGAGACATTTCAAGTTCGGCAGGTTAGAATTTAAAAGAACGCCCTCTGGCGTGTCCCTTACCCAATATATTTTAATTGTAAGAGAACAACCCTTACAAACACAGCGTACATGATTATTATAGAAAAGGGGTTTTTACAATGGTGACCCCTAGAGTGGGGCGCAGCTTGAATTAAACATGCGGCCCCCTTGCTCTCCTCAAATTATTCATTTCAATTTCTCAAAAATCATTTTTTTTTTCGAAACCCTATTTCAACATGATAATTTTATACAACATTACTTATTATTATTATTATTATTATTATTATTATTATTATTATTATTATTATTATTATTATTATTATTATTATTACTATTATTATTTTTTTAATATAATTACAAAAATCACCAATTAAAATAATTGTACACATAATTAATTAATTAATTAATAATTCTAATTTTAATTTGTTTCAACCCCTTTTTTTTTTAAATTTTAGCTGCGATCTCGGAGAATTCTTTCACATTTAAGAATTTACACAAGTTTTCGGATAAAATAAAAGTATATTTCCCTTCTTTCTTAGCTTAACAAATTCCAATTAATTAAACAAAATACCTGAACAAGAAAAATTATTAGTTATTTTTTTATTTATTTATTATTATTATTAATATTATTATTATTTTTTTTTTATTTCCCTTTAACGGGTAAGTTTCGTCCGTTGTTACAATATCACCAGCTTTGGTGGAATTTCGATCTTTTATTACACTTTATTTCGACAATGGCTTTATTAGAAAATCCCACATTTAAATCCATTATTATTATTATTATTTATAATTATTATTATTATTATTATTATTATTATTATTATTATTATTATTATTATATTATTAATTCACAAAACGTAGTCGCTTATACACTTTATTATTTTCCAAACTTGTTGTTCTTCTTTTTCTTCAAAGCTTCCCTTTGAGAGAGAAGAAGCGATGGGTAGTTGTCGTTGTGTAACTCCTTGTTTAGGGTGATATTTTCGTTTCCTCGTCTTCGTTGGGGAGGAAGATTCTCGCATACCCCCCTTCTCTTCTGCTTCGCCTCCGCTACCGTACAAGCTTAGGAGTGAGTCGGCGGGATCTCTCGACCGAATCACTCGCGAGTCATCTTCCCCCGTCTCTCCTCATCCCTTGGTTTCGAAATACTGAGATCTTCTTTAGGCTTAGGACTGACCTCGCCCCTCTCCCGAACACCCTGGTCTCACTCTGATTTCTACCCCATCTCTTTCCGCTATGCTTCTTCATCTCTTCTCGATCTCCGCAACCTCCTCCTCACTCACTACCACTTTCTTTAACATTATCTGCTCGACTAGACAACACAGCGCCTTCGCTTATCTCAGCACTCTGAAACGGGACTCCCACGTGTCCTTGCTAGACAACACACTTGCATCAACCTATAAACAATCGGATTTCAACTTCAACGTTCCTCTCTCTTCTCAACAACACTCCACTAAACACCTCAATTGCACTCCGGTCTACCTCCTCTCACCTCTCAACCAGCACCACCCGTTCTACCTCCTCACACCACCAGTCATCACTCTCTCCACCCACTCTATTTTTTTCTTTCGCGGCTACACTCAACATTTTGGCGCAAGTCATTCATTTCCTCTTCTCTCCTCATATACTTTCCTTCTATTTACGTATATTTGAACATAAAATCATTTTTCTTTCTTTTTTTTACTCCTTTCTTCTTTTACTCCATTGAACATGTGTGCCATACTGATTCTTTCTTCACAATTAATTACCATCGA
>JABUQX010105220.1:17500-21653 GCA_015478945.1 Trachelipus rathkii
AAGTGAGGGAGATTAAATTCAGTAGGAAATCAGAAGATGGAAGAGAATTCCACAAAAAGAGGTAGTGGGAAAGAAGGAAGACCACTAGCAAAAAAAAACCTAAAGGGCCCCCTGGGAAAAAAAAGTTTACTAAAATGTCCAACACAATACCGGTGCGCAGCTACAGCACCTATTGTGCTACGGAGCGGCGTCGTAAAGGGTGGTGTACGCGAATGTGATAAGTTCCCTCGAGCCACTTGCCGCGCGGTACCTAAGGCTAGAGATTAAAGCACCAACATACGCCTCGCAAGATAGAGGTCAATTGAACTGAAGTACAGAAGCAGTTTTATAAAGCCCTATTGCCTTTTACTCTCGACCTGTCCAAAGTCGGGTGAAAGCCAGAGCCCCCCCCCCCGATATGAGAGCAGTACTCCATACATGGGCGATGAGACCTTTGTATAGCGGAGCAACTGAGAAAGGAGGAAAGTCTCAACAGTCTAAACAGAACTTCCAGTTCTTGAGGCCGCCCTAACGCAATCGGTTGTGATACCCCCCTGAGGTTTCCAAGACAATTTTTTTGTTTATGTTTAAGGCCAAGGATGTTTATATTGTCACAGGAGAGACGAGAGAACCGTCGAAAGAGAAGAGACAGGAAAGTTAGAAGGTATTTGGAGAAGGAGATTTGTAAAAGTTTTGAGTTTTTTTAAGAATTGAATTTCATAAAGTTATTTCTATCCATCAGCGAAGAATAATCATCGGAAAGATAAGACGAGAGGAATTCCGAGAAGTAAAAGTGGAATAGAATTGATTATGAGTTTAAAGAATAAGGGTCGAGTCATCGGAATACGAGGGGATAGAGTTAGAGCTGCAGGTGAGAAGATCATTAATGAAAAGTTAGAAATAAGAACGAACCCTGAGGAACACCACTATTGACAGAAAAGAAGAAGTTGCCCCATCAAACAACAGAAGATATTGAGCGATTTGAAAAAAGCTAGATATAAGTAAGCAAGAGAAGGAGGAAACCCACAAGGAGGGAGCTTGGAGACAGTGACCGCGTGCATACTCGTCAAAGATCTTTGGATATGGTCAAGCGCCACCACGCAAGTCTCCCGCGTAGTTTCCTAAACGAAAAAACCATAAATCGGTTACATAGGAATGTATATCGCCAGTCAACCTCGTGCAACGAGAGCCGTACTGGCGTCGGAGTGAGTTTTCAGATGATCTAAGAAGTGAGTTGAGAAGGTTCAAGATCTTAGATAGAATAACAGTGAAGCTACAACGGGCGATAGTTGAGAAGGATCAGACGCGGCTTCCTTTTTCGGAATAGGTGGACATGTGAGAGCTTCCAACACTGGGAGGGAAAGTGCTAGTATTGAGACATAGAGAATTATAGTTGAGCGAGGGGCCGAAGAGATTAGCCTTTCAGTTGGAGAATTAGCAAACAATCATCAGATCGAATAAGAGGAGGAAAGGTAGATTTAAAGAAGTTGCTAGAGATGAAAGATTTGTCAGTAGGAGAACCATGGAGGTTAGCGCACTTTCCTTTGATGAAAGCCAGCTTTGCTCGTCGAAGAGTATCCCTGCAACGATTATTTCTAGCTGAATGAAATTAGCGAGAGTGATAGGAGAACCAGAATTTTTCCACACCCGATAGGCACTGTTTCTAGCCTGAATGCCAGAGAATAAGCACGATCGAACAATGGATTATGAGGAAAGAAAGAGTTAGTTTTAGAAGGAATGAATGAGGAAAGAAAATTTAGCTGAAGAGAAGGAATGACCCTGCTCATCCCATCAACGATTACAGCTCCTCCTTATCTTTTAAATCTTATACATCCATCATTATTCCTTATTAAGGTAGCCAATTTGCTATCATCTACAAACTTGGAAACCTTAATTTAAGTCCCTGTCTAAATATTTTATACATGTAGGAGGAACAGCCAATTGACCTAAGAAATCGTTACGGACACAAACATGTCTCCTCATATCCATTAATAAATACTTTTCATTTCATTGATTAACTATTATTATTATTTTATTATTATTATTATTATCTATTATTGTTTATTGTTATTGTTATTTGTTATTGTTATTGTTATTATTATATTATTTTTTATTATTATTATCATTATTATTATTATTATTATTATTATTATTATTATTATTATTATTATTATTATATTATTATGATTATCGAGACTTAGAAATCAAAAATTTTTGATCGCTAAAATAATTTCGGGAGGTTGAACCCCCTGACCCTCCTTGCTACAGCCCTTATATATATAAAATTAATAGGTAATAATAATAAAAATTAATTTTTAAATTAATATATATAAAATATAAAATAATTAATTTAATTTATATATAGTATATATATATATATATAATATATATATATATCATATATTATATATAGAGAGAGAGAGAGAGGAGATGAGAGAGAGAAATTTTTTAAAGTTTTGTACAATAATCGTCATCGTCATCGCATCGTCATCGTCATCGGCAATTTGCTCTAATCGTCATCGTCATCGGCAAAAATTTTATAATAATCGTTCCATCACTAATATATATATATTATATGTCTTCAAAATTGCTGTAATAATTTCTTTTAATTTCTGTTATATTTTTTTATGTGTTGTCTGCAGCTGAAATCAACGGGTAGCCTTCCGAGATTGATTTTAACAGCTTGGCCAGCCGCTCAAATGCTATCGGACTATACACCTGAAAGTTCAGCGGAGAAAATGTCAGAAGAATTCCTGCTTTGTATAAAAGCACAAAGCTGAGTTGACTTTAAGCCAATATGAAAGCGAAAACACATTAAAAACTGTTAGAAAAAATAAATATAATACGTCAGTAATTAGTATTTACTACTTCATTATCTATCGATTGATGTATTTTTTTTTCAGTTTTTCTACTACTAAACCCTTAAAACGTCGTCTGGCTAACATATAAGGTTCATAATTTTTATTTCGCCAAGATTTTAGGGGGGGCAAGTGCCCCCCTGCACCCCCCTGCCCTACGCCAGTATATATATATATATATATAATATATATTATATATATATATATATATATATATTTTATATGAATATAATTTTATTACAAATAGAAAAAATAAACGTATGCAGTATATATATATATGTTAATTCAGTTCTGTGTAAAACCCAAAATATATATATATTTATTAAATTATATATATATATATATATATATATAATTATAATATATATAATATTATATATATATATATTATATATATATATATATATATATCTATAATTTGGGTTTACACAGAATTGATTTATATATTGCCTAGTTATTATAGTAAATAATATATTTAATTAAAGTTATAGATGAGGGTAATAGGCCATTCTGTCTATAAAATCAATTTAAATGTTATTTATTCTATATGGTACCTTTAGGAGGTTGAGATTATTTTTTGGAAGTTTAATTATTAAAAAGCAATAAGTCTTAGACTAAAAGTATAATTAGTTAAAAACTTAAAATAAAAATTATATTTCTTTATTTTAACCAATAAGATTCTTAATAAGTAAACTATATTTTCATTTTTTAAAAAGGTGCGGAACAAAAGTGCGGAAACTTTTTTTGATCCGCACGTGATCCGCTAATTTCCTGGCGACTCCGCACCTCCGCTAGTCCGCACCTAATTCTGGTAGTCCGCTCGGAGCGGACTAGCGGACTAAAGAGCGAGTGCCCACCTCTGATATATATATATATATATATATATATATATATATATAATATAGTATATATATATATATTATATATATATACCCATATATAATATATATATATTATATATATATACTATATATATATATATTATATAAATTATATATATAATATATTATATATAATATATATATATATGTATATATATATATATATTATATATTATATTATATATATATATATATATAATTATATATAATATAATATATATATATATTGCATTTTCTTTGAAAATATATGTTGTAAAATACAGTGATAATACTAAAAGGATTATTATTTACATCAATGTGCCGCTTTGTATGTCAAATACTAGACAATATGAATAATATTACGCTTTCAGCCTTACATTAATATATATATATATATAATATATATATAATAATATAAATATAATATATTTATATATATAAATATTATTATTGATA
>JABUQX010105221.1:0-5000 GCA_015478945.1 Trachelipus rathkii
TATATATATATATATATATATATATATATATATATATATATATATATATATATATATATATATATATATATATATATATATATATATATATATACATATATATATCATAATCCATTAGGGTTGGGGCATACTCTGGGGCTTCCAAAACTGACTGGTTGGGCTCTCCTACTTGGGGCTTCCAATAACTAACTAGGGTTAGGCGTGCACTTTGAGGGCTTACATAATCCTTTAGGTTAGGATACTTATACTTATTTATATCGATATATCGCTTTTTTCGATATATCGATAATTTCTATTTTACACGCCTAGAACATCTATTTACCTATCATAGAGGTACTTGTCGGGAATTTTTTAAATCAGACCCGTTCGGAAGTCACCTAATTAACTTTTGTCCATATATATATATATATATATATATATATATATATATATATATATATAGTTATATAATATATGTTATTATATATATAAAGTTAATATATATATATATATATATATATATATAGATACTATATATCTCCTTCTCCGGCCGGAGACCACTAGTCTCCGGCTTTCTCCGGCCGGAGACCTATATTTTTAAAAGTGTAGTTTGAAAACAAAATAGTTATAATTCATTGAAAGTAATAATGACATTTAATGAAATAAATTTATTTAGGAAGAACTGATTCATACAAATAATGAAAAATATTTTAATATTTTTTTGTTGTAGTGATAATATTAAGTCAAACTAATAACTAATATTATAACTATAATAATATATAATAATATGAATAGGCCTATATGACACCATTTACTAAATTGACAAATTATTTTGATAAACAACTTAAAAGGGGTTTGATATCCAAAATAACTAACCCTAACAAAAACACACTTTTGATAAATCTAGCTTTAAAAATGCAATACAGAAATAGGTAAATGAAATTGGGAAAAGAACTTTTAAACTACATGCCATATCTGACCAAAAGACTAAAAAATTATGATATATATCCTTAATCTTTAAATTATTAAAGAGCTTTTAAATTTTAACAAACTAACATTTAAAACTATATTTTTATTTTTAGATTCTTCATGTGAATCTGTATGAGACTGATCATTTTGATCATCATTTTGTTCATCAGAATCTGAACTTAATGTAATATTTTCTTTAGCTTTTATAAAAAGTTTTACTTCTTCTTTGAGCATAAATTTTATTTTATTCTGATGAATAATATCAAAGGGAGCTAATTTGTATTGTGGATTTAGAACTGTTGCAAGTACATAAAGTTTCTTCTTTTTAATGGTACCAAAACGTTCAGTAACAGAATTTAAAAGTTCATCTTTCATAGTTTTTACACCGCTATCCTTCCAAGTTTTTGCTAAATATTTTTGCAATGCATTAACTGCAGGTATTACAAAAGATAAATCTACATCATCATCACTCGCTCTTTTAGTTAATTCTTCAAATGGTTGTAGCAATCTAATTATATTCTCCATTAGCTTCCAGTGATTTGCATTTAAGATATCTAGATTGTTTTTCGAATTTGAAGAATATATAGTAATTGCAATTTTTTGCTCTATGATCCTTTGCAGCATATAATATGATGAATTCCATCTTGTTTCCACATCTTGGATAAGCTTATATATTGGCAAATACATTTTCGAGAAATCTGAATTTCAGTTAACTTAGTTGTAGCAATTGGTGATCTACTAAAATGACCTACATTTTTCCTACATAAAGTACTCAATTTTAATTACTTTTTGAGAAAAGAGTATGCATCATGTACATTAGCTGTAAGGAAATGAATGAAAACATGCCCTTACTTATAACACCTGGGTCGCCTCATATACCTTTGTTATGTTTGGTGCATGATCTGTTAGGACAAACATGAATATTTTCTTTTTTTAAATCCCAGCTCTTAAGTATTTCCTCCCTTTTTAGACATATATTTTCTGTTGAGAAACACTAAAACTACTGATTTGTAATGTTCCACTCTTCCTTTGAAAATCTTTATCAATCCAATGCCCTGACATACTTATAAAGCTTTCTTTGTTATATGAGCAACTCCAAATATCTGATGTTAATGATATTGCTTGAATTTCTTTGCAGCTGAATTGTTATTTTGTTATTTACTCTTTTAAATATTGTTGGGATAATCTCTCCTGAAAAGTACCTCCTTGATGGAATATTATATTGTGGACATACGTGATTTGTCTTCTACAAAAGAAAATGGCAATCATTTCCCTGAATTTATTTGCTTTTTTCTATCATTAATGTCCCAAATATTTGTTTTCCTCAGTTATTTTAAACAGTGTAGGCTGAAAAATCTTTTTTACTAGAGGTAGAAGTTGATGATACGGACATGGATCACCATCTGCTGTGTCTGTGATATCATGTTTTCTTTTTTCGGCCACTTTTCCTCTTGAAGATTCAGATATTTCTTTTATCTTCAAATATGTGGTTTTATGTTTCTTTTCAAAATGATCCAGTAAAGGCTTTGTGCTATAATGTTTTGAACCTTTCTTTGAGTTTCCTCTTAATAGTAATGTATTCCCCAGTAGCGCAAAAGACACTTCAGCTTACTACGTATTATCAATACACTTTAAATTTCAGTAATCCCCGAATGCTAATAACTTATGGATTTTCTTAATATTTTTAGATAAAAATCCGTAAAAATAAAAATAATATATATAGTTATTGGTTGTTGGTTGGTTAGTTGTTATTATATATAGGCAAGAAGAGAGCAGAAAGAAAGATATATATATATATATATATATATATATATATATATATATATATATATATATATATATATATATATATATATATATATATATATATATATAAAGTCTATAATAAAAAATGAGAGATGGATGAGATAAAAGATTTGTCAATATCATCTGCTTGACTGCTTTATGGAATAAATTAGTGAATATGTAGATAATTATAAAACATCTTTTGAGAAACTGGTAAGTGATTAAAAAAGATAAAAAAAATTCTTTGAAATGAATCTATACATCATTATCCATCAGGTAAATAAATAACACAGGCTAGTTATTAAATAAAGCACTGTACATTATTACACACTTTAATTACGGATAACACCCAAACTTTCAAAGCTAACAATATATAGTGCCCTGAGCGAAACTCATAAGTACTTTGGCTCACCCTGTCTGTCTGTTTTCAAGAACCAAGCAGTGGTGCCAGCTCTTAGTTTTGAAAGGTAACAGATTTGAGAAAATAAACATTAAAAAGCGCAGATTTAGTGATGCAAAATATCACTAAAAATCGCTAAACCTTAATAAAAATAAAATATTGTCTTTTGTGCATATTTTTGCACTTTATTTACAAGAAAGTTTTGAATGTGATACGATGATCGGATTGGAGAGGGAAAGGGGGTGGTTTATATAAGAATCGAGAACCTATTAATTTATTTATTTAAAAACATAAATTTCATTTTTCTCAGCGATAATTTACTTTTCATAAATCGATTAACGTTAATAATAAATATTTTATTTCATTAAAGTCACACACCTCTTACTGTTTAGTCTCTTCTTTCGGCAGTGTAACTTCAGTAGTTACTACCAGGATCCGGACGAGGAAGGCGGTGTACGATAATTGCATGCTAGTAGAATCCTTAATCCTTCATATATATGCAGCATATACAAAGAGTTATATATATATAGCATATATATATATATATATATATATTATTATTATTATTATGCTATATATTATTATATATATATATTATATATATATATTATTATTATATATATATTATTATTATATATATTACATATATATATATATATATATATATTATGCTATATATATTACAT
Source organism: Trachelipus rathkii (assembly GCA_015478945.1). NCBI lineage: Eukaryota > Metazoa > Arthropoda > Malacostraca > Isopoda > Trachelipodidae > Trachelipus > Trachelipus rathkii. The sequence continues at coordinate 3,820 of JABUQX010105221.1, forward strand.
ATTATTATTATTACATATACATTATATGTATATATATACATATATTATTATTATTACATATTATATATATACATATACTATATATATATATACATTCTAGAGGCTGGCTATATATATATATATATTAGCATGTATATATATATATATATATATATATATATATATATATATATATATATATATATATATATATATATATATATATTATATATATATACATAGAAGGTAAATATAAATGGAAATTCTCTATCTCCGTTGAGACTCTCACGCCTCCGGCCGGAATTATAATTTTTACCTCTCCTGGCCTCCGGCCAAAATTACTCTCCGTACAATCACTAATATATATATATATATATATATATATGCAGAGTGTAGATATATATTACATATATATATATTATAGTTAGTTATTATATTATTGCTATTATATATATATTATATGATATATATATGTTATATATTTGGTAAAACTAAGCTCTTCTGACATCCGATTTCGATATATCGATAATATATCGATACCGATATCTATCGATATATATATATAAGAAGAAGATATATATATATATATATTATTATAGCATATTATTATATATATATATATATATATATATATATATATATATATAGCATATATATATATATATATTTATATATATATATATATATATATATATATATATATATATATAGTTATATAGCAATATATATATATATATATATATATATATATATATATATATATATATATATATATATATATATATATATATATATATATATATATATATATATATATTTATATATATATATTAAATGGTGTCTACCTAACCAGCTAATTTATCCTATCCTCTAAACTTAAAAGGCGTACACTAGGACCTAACCTAGATTTATCGTCGTTGCCCAACACCTAAACCTAACCTAGATAATTTGTTTTTAAGAAAAATTAATAATATTTAAGTTATAAAAAATCAGCTCACGACTTTCGGATAATTCTTGCTATAGCTTCCAGGAAATGTTCAAATTTCATCTTTAGGATGCTTTGCTTCTGACTCGTGTTGGGAGTATTTAATTTGACCTACAAAATTAAAGAAAATGTTTTAAAACATTGCCTATATATAGCATATATATATATATATATATATATATATATATATATATATATATATATATATATATATATA
>JABUQX010105221.1:7500-10000 GCA_015478945.1 Trachelipus rathkii
TATATATATATATATATATATATATATATATATATATATATATATATATATATATATATATATATATATATATATATATTGACTATAATTCATATGTCTAATGCTTAATCGGTCTCTTCATAATACATTAGGTTAGGGCGAACTGTGGGCATTTCATAATCTATTAGGTTGCGAACTTGGGGGCTTCCATAGTCCATTAGGTTATCCCACTTGGGACTTATACAATCTATTAGGTTAGGCGTACTTGGGGGCTTACATAATCCATTAGGTTAGGGCAATTTGGGGGCTATTAAGTCTTTAGGTTAGGATAAAGTTTGTTAGAGAGTATATATATATATATATATATACATATAGCATATATATATATATTACATATATATGATATATATATATATATGTTAAGGTAAAGCTTGAGACGCTTTATAATATTTATAATGGTAAATGCCTTTAAGGTAAAAAATAAACTAAAGGAAGGTTTTCAAAATCCTTTTAAATTTTTAAAATATTGTACTAATTTATTTAGTAGAGTCTATTCACATTAGCTTTCAGCCTAAGGAGGCCCTCTGTCAGATGTGTTACATAAAGTTGAGTTGTTAGGGGTGTTTCCTTGATAGGTTGTTTAGCGGCAAGCTTCTGGCATAATTCCAGAAGCTTACCACTAAAGAATTTTTTTAAACTAAACTTAACTTAACTTAACTTTTCTGAACTAGAAATTTTTTTTTTGAACTATGCAATTCGGTCTCAAAATGTGTGGGTCGCTATCTACAGTATTACCATATATATATATATATATATATATATATATATATATATATATATATAAATATCTATTAGTATATATATATATATATATATATATATATATATATATATATATATATATATATATATATATATATATATATATATATATATATAAATATATATATATATATATATATATATATATATATATAACAATCTAGTCAAATAATATTTTATATTTATTTATGTGTAAATATGTGCATACATCACGACTTTTATTTTTATTTTTTTCAATATGGATTGCATGCATTCAAACACATTATGTAATTTAAACGAAATGCCAACTCTCCTAGAAGGCAATATTTTAAAATCGATTATCTTTTTTTCAAATATCGATATTGATACATTACCCTCAAACGGACTATTACCCAAACGGGCCTACCACGCCGGCATTTTGTTTTACATTTTTGCATAAGAGCGTCCTAAATTCGGCAATCGCGGGAAATAGCAATCTTACAGAATTAAGGAAATTTCTTACGATTTTGCGCTAAGTTTGACAAGAAAGGAACGCAAACTCGAGCATTTCTTACGTTCCGTATGCACAAATGCAAAACACGAAAATTGCTTTATCTATACAATCGAATCGTTGATAATCGTAAAAAAAAAATCTCGATTATCGAAAAATTATTAATGAAATGGATATAGGTCAATAACCGGGAAAAAAAGCGTCGATAGTGTAATCCCTATAAAGATGAGGAAATTACCGGGTAAAAATTTTCGGAGCTTTATTTTTTAAATGTTTCTTGAAAATATAGACAAAATGTAAACAAATCTTGGGGGGAAAAAAAATAAATAATTTGTTGATACCATTTTTTTACATTAAATGTTTGTATTTTTAATACAGTCTTCGTCTACTTTGGGGTGGTGAATTATCCACAATTACCATTTCCTTTAGTAGAAATCTTAATTTAAGCATATTACAAAAAAATCTTATTAAAATTATTTTCAACATGTATCGGTAATAGTAGTTCAACAGATTCTTTAAAAAATATATATATCATTTTTTAAAATCAATCGATGTTTTGATATTCCTATAAGCAACTCTGCCAAATGTTGTTAATAAAAAATGGTAATTATTGAGTTCCTCAGATTCTAAAAAAATCCATCATATTTTTTTAAAATCAATCGTGGTTTTGATATTCCTAGAAGCAACGATGCCAAATGTTGTTAATAAAAAAAAAAAAAATTTTCATTCGAAATATTAGTAAGGTTATGATGAGCTTGGTTAAGTAGAAACAGATTTACTGTGAATAATTAACAAAACTTATCATAACCTAAACTTAATGGATGATAAAACTAATTAAAACAAAAAAAAATTTAGTAGATTGATTACATTTATATATGAGAGAGGTTTGGCACCAATGTTTTAGTAGTTTTACATGGGGACGAAAGATATATACAAAAACCGATTATCGGAAAAAATATCGATATTTCGTAAGAATCTGTGGAACTCGATAATTACTTAAAAAATTGCCAAATTTACGATATTTTTTATAACCAACATTATTCGTCGTTTTCATATACCATTTATTTTTACGTACCAAAAATCCATAAGGTAATGATAAGTTTGGTTAAGTAGACATATTTGCTGTGTATAGTTAACAAAACTTATCATAACCTAAACTTAATGGGTCCTAAAACGAATTTAAACAAAAAATTTTGGGGGGTAGATTGATTAAATTTATATATGAAAGAG
>JABUQX010105221.1:17500-36788 GCA_015478945.1 Trachelipus rathkii
AATATAATATAAATAAAATATAATATAATATAAATATAATTATAATATAATATAATATATAAATATAATATAATATAAATATACTATATAATATAATATAATATATATATATATAATTATATATATATAATATAATAATATTATATGAATATAATTATATATGATATAATATAATATATATACTTAATATAATATATATAAATAATATATATCATATAATATAATAATATAATATATAATATATAATATATTAATATATATAATATAATATATATAATAATATTATAATATATATAATAAATATAATATATATATATAATATATAAAGGATATAATATAATATAGATATAATATATATAATGATAATATAATGATATATAATATAATATAATATATATAATATAATATAATTATATAAATATATATAATATATATAAATATAAATATCAGATATATGATAATATAATATAATATATATAATGACAGGAATATAATATGGGATATAATATAACATATATAATATAAATATAATATATATAATATAATATAATATAATATAATATAATATAATATATATAATATAATATATATATTAATATAATATATATAACGATAATATAATATAATCATATATAATTAATAAATATATATATATAATGATAATATATATAATATAAATATATAATATTAATATATATTATGTAATAATATATATAGATATAATGATAATATATATAATTAATTAATATAATATAATATAATATAATATATATAATATAATATAATATATATGACACACACTCATAATATATATATATATTATAATATATATATATAAGATAATAATAATAATATTATAATATAATATAATAATAATAATATAATGTATATAATATAATTAAGTATATATATATATAATATAATTTATATAATAATACTATTATATAATAATATATATACATATATAATACAGTATATATAGCATATAAATATATAATAATATATTGTTATATCTTTATATATATATTAAATATATATAAATATATATATATATATATATATATATTATTATATATATATTATATATATAATATATATAGTATATATGATAAAATAATATATATGTATATAATACTATATATAATATATATAATATAGATATAATATATTAATATAAATATAATATATATAATATAATAATAATATATATAATATATATAATGTATAATAATATAATATATATATATAAATATAAATATAATCAATATATAATATAATATATATAAATATAATATAATATATATAATTATAATATATATAATATAATATAATTATATATATAATATAATATATATAATAATAATAAATATAATAATAATATAATAATAATTATATAATAAATATAATATATATCATATAATATGCATATATAGATATACATTTATATAATATATTATATATAATATATATATATATATAATACATATATAGTAGATATATAGTATTATATTATATATATATATAATATACATATATATATATTATATATATATATAATATATATATATATATTATATAATAGTATATAGTATGATATAATATATAATATATAAAATGGCTGGTACTGTTGCCCAATCCCACTTTCCCTCCATAAAAATTAAGTTACGCTGATGATCTAACAATCAAAACTCATAGTCCATCTATAAATATAGCATGTAGAGAACTACAGCAATATATAAACAGCTGAAATAATGTCTAACAACGAACAAAATGACCGCATCACCTCAAAAATCCACTATTATCTTACTCACCCTAACAGAATAGAATGCCCACCCAGCAGGATTCCCATCATACATCAGACTATCCCTCAGCAAACAACCCACCATCCCAGGTTTAACCTTTGACACTCGTATGACATTCATCCCTCACATCAGCATTAACACTTCAAGAGCCACACCCAAATTAAATGCACTGAAAACAAGAACTTGAACAAATTTTGACCAACAAAGAAACTAATTCCATAGTATACAGACAATTAATCCGTCCCTTCCGATGTTATGCATCACTTGTTTCGATTCCCATAATATCACGATCCAATATTCAGAAATTAGATGCCGAACAAAATAAAGCTCTTAAGATAACAACACCCATCCATCACTTACTAACCGAAACAAAAATTCCTTTATTAAAAGCCCATCTTGGCATGACAGGCTGTCAATTTGACAGTAAATCACTAAATGGATCACATCACCCCCCTCTCCCCCTACCTAAATAGAAAAAATAACTCCATTATACTATTCGAACATATACAATAATATTCCCCCACACCTATACACACTCCCATTACTAAACACATTCACACACAATCAAGTCTAAAAACGATCTCTGCATATTCAAATAACTCTAGACTTTAAACACGTCCAACAGAAATGTGAAATGTTTCCTACGGGACAAACTTTGGACCGTCAAATCAGTGTAATTTTTGCCCAGTCTCCGCTCTGAAGCCCATCCCTCCTTCCTTCAAGAATATAAATTTAAAATCAATAAAGCACGCTCCCCCACATCCAAAGATGTTTTCCCCAGACTAACGAGGACACAGGACATCTCATGCTAGACTGCAGTACCATGTTGGACATCAGATACAACTTCTTCACGTTAATTCTAACGTACCTCTGGACCCGCTCTACCGTGGTTTCACAATATCTATAGGTTAAGACTAAGGGAATAAATAAATAAAAAAAACTTTCTATGAACAGTTTTCTCATTCAATTTTAAAAGGTTTTTAATTAAAAAACAGAACACAAAGGTAATATTCATATATCGTCATAGAACTTGATTTCATAAAAATTAAAAATTAAAATTTTTTGTACATTTTTCCAACCTTAATTTATAAAAAGAACAGTTGACGTTTTCAATAAAAAAAATGCTTAAAATTAGACTTAAAACTAAAATATATTCAAAAAAGTTTTCATATATCATAAAAGTAGTCAAAATATTAAAACTATATAAAATTAAAAAATGAATTTACTTTTCGTCAATTTTAAATTGTATTTTCAAAATAAGAGAGAAAGAGAAAATGAGGGAGAGAGAGAAAAAAAAAAGTTGATTCAAATCTTTTTCCCTAAATCCCATAATTTTCCCTAGTTTTTTCGGTAAATGAATGAAATAAATAGAAGCCAAAAAAAAAATGATAATTTGAAATAGTCTTTAAAACTTGGTTCTTTTCTACAACTTTTCAAAAATTCAATAAAAATGTCATTAAAAAAATAAATCTTAATTCTCAGTAGAAATTATAAAAGCCTGAAGTACCATTTGATAGAAAACTTGTTTTAAGTATTTAATATAACCGAATGTAGTGTTTTCTTATATTTAATAGTAGGCCATGCAAACATTAATTTTGACATTCCATTTGTCCATCACAAACTTCGTCTCTTGTAGATTGTAATACTTTAGGTACTTGAGTACAATAAAAGATCTGAAAGTAAGTAGAATACTAAGATAAAATTTTTACAAACATTAAAAAAAAAGTATTCTAATTAAAAATTTAAAACATATTTATAAATGATTTTGGGAGTAAATGACGCAAATCTATTAAGTGGATTTTTATTTTTTACTTTTTTTTTTTTTTTTTTTTTTTTTTTTTGAAAAACGAAATTAGTCTTGGGTATTTACGCTTTGTTTCTTCAGACCAAGATCCAAAAAGAAATTATTAATGGAAGTTTCTCTAACATGAAACCTGTAAAATATCTATACACACGTATTGTAGTTCAACTTTAAAATAATTTAAATTATATAATAGAATAATAATAATTCTTCAAAAAAAAATATAAATAAGCTTATTCCACTTAAGGATAATATTCAACTTTTCAAGGTCTTTCGCCATAAATAAATGTAATGTTATTTTGATGGAGCAGAAGCAAGATTAACATCATTTTTTTTACTATAGTTAGAAGCAGATTTTAAAATGATGAAAAAGGAAAAAAAAAAAAAAAAAAAAAAAAAAAAAAAAAATGATACAGGGGTCAGAGCTGCGTATTTTAAATTGATCCAGAGCCGGTGCCGGTAAAAAAAAAAATTAAAGCAGAACTTTTCACTGAAACATTTCCCTTTCAATTTCACTCTAAACGATTCTACTTTCATCCTAATATTTTCCCTCCCTCCCTCCCTTCCCCCCCCCCCCCTCCGGTACTTTCCTAGTATTGGGATCGTTGATAAATAGATTTAAAAAAAAAAAAATTAAACATTTAAGCTGTAAATATATTTAGCAGTCAAAATATATTTGGATGAAACTGAAAAAGAAATTAAAAAATTAGCGAAGGCAACATAATATATCTTTACGCCTTAATCATAATTTCAGAACTGAAAAGTTTAATGAACGTACCAAGCGAGTAAAATAAGCATACGCTGCCTAACGTACGACGAAAGATAAATAAAAAAAATTCATAAATATACTAAATTGAAGGTTAAATATTTTAAATATTTAGTCAAATATTTATTTTATTAAAAAAATGTATTTTATATTTTGTAACGTACTATACTACAGAGCATTCTCCTTATAACATCCTAACTAGTATTAGGTTTTATAGAATATTTTCATTACTTTTTATAAATAACTAATTTGAAAAGTAAATAGGCTATGGATATTTCATTGTGCTCTCTACTTCTATAGTCTCTTGTCTCCCTCCCTCCTTCTGAGTCAGATTATAAACTTGATAAAGACAGAAAACTACTCAAAATTTATATAACAAAAATATATCGATGATTCGATACCGAGGAAAATATGTCGATATATCGATAGATAGGGGGGGGGGGAAGATATCATCGATATTTTTCGATACTATTAAAAAAAAATTCAATATTGATATGTATCGATACACTTTAGCTATCCCTATTGGATTTATTTCTGCCCTCTTGATTCACGTACAATCTACTATAAAACTTGACTTTAACAGTAGTGTCCACTCATATTCTCAACTCCACCTTTGTTAAACTCTCTTGCCTCAGACCTAAATCTCTATGCTTATTCTTTCGTATATTATATTAATCAATGCGGTTTTGAACATTGTTCGGCTCTTCCACTTCTATTAATTTACGCGCAGTCAAACGCTGAGTTGCAGCAATTCATGTTGAGTCATCAATTTAGATGATTAACTAGTTTGGGACATTTGTTGCTCTACTAGCCAGAGGTCCCATTTAAAAAAAAATAATCTTACTTAATGTTTATATCTAATTAAATAATTTTAATTTCAAAGTTATAATATACATTTATAAGATAAAAAGTTACATACTCACATGACTTCGTACCTATGGCTCCTGCAAACGCTGCTGATAAATTTCGTTGTCCTTATATCGTTTGAAATCTTCAGTGGGTTATAATTTCTTTGTACAGTCGAAGTCGTAAATATGTGCGTGTTAATGCTTCCTATCTTTCCTTGCGGTTCAGTAGTTCTAGAAATTATATAGTATTGTTTGGATTTAACTATTCTCTAATAGATATCATGGGATTTGTGTTTGAAGATGGAGGATTATTGATTTTCAAAGTATATGAAGTTCTAAATATGTTTTGTGAGTTACTTTAAGACGTAGTAGTGGGAGTATTAAATGTATATGAAGAGTCTGAAGTCTGCTGAGGATTATATTGAGAAGTCAAAGGTGTTGCAGTGTCATTTCTTAGAATATATGAAGAGGCTGATGTCCGTAATATATTGCTATTTAAAAACTCCCTACTTCCAGCTGATGAAGCAGATAGATTATATAATTGATGTGCTAGATTATTTGGAACAGTCGATGAATAATTTATTGGAGAAGCAACATTGAAGACAGGTGTTGTAATTGCTTGAACAGTTGATAAAAAATTTATAGGAGGAGCAACATTGAATAAAAATGTTGGATTTGCTGAAACAGTTGATAAAAAATTGCTCCTTGAATCAGGAGGATAGTAAATTGGAACTGACGTGTTCATAATAGGAGGAACATAAGAACTTTGAAAACTTGGAAAAGGCGAAATATTGTTTAATGGACCAGCAACATTAGAGAGAGTTATTGGTCTTGTTGAACTAGTTAATAAATTATTGATTGAGAGAGGAATATAAGAATTCGGTGTTTGAATAGTAGAAATATGTAACGAGTTATTTAGTGGAGTGGGAGGAACATAGGTGCGGACTGTTGGAATAGTCGTGACACCCATTGAAGAAGAATTATTAATAATAGTGTTAACATTTGATGAAAAAGTCACTGGAGATGGTGCTGGAAAAGAAGTCAAAAGATTTGTATGCTGAAAAGAAAATGTTGGGAACGTAGATTCTTGGAAGGAAAGATTGGCATATTCATAAGACAGATTGTTTGAAACTCCCAACATTTCAGGATTTGAGAGAGTTTGTGTGAATGGCTGAATTATAGGTGTAGATAAGACACCTGTTCTTGGTCTGAAAGTATTTATGATTTCCGAGTTATCTGATTCTGGAATGAGGTTTCTTACATTATTCCGAGAGCTTAAAATTTCAAGTGATGAAGGGAACGTGATTGGATGATATACATCTGTTGGTGAGATACTGAAAAATAGTCAATAATTAGAAACTTGTAATTCCACTTAACACACACACCACACAACATATATATATATATATATATTATATATATATATATATATATATTATCATCTATAATATAATATACTATATATATTTTATATATATTATATATTATATAGTATATATATATATATATATATATATATATATATATATATATATATATATATATATACTATATATATATATCTGTAAACACACACACACATATATATATATATATATATATATATATTATATATTCTCGTTATCAGCCTCCCAACGGCTCTCCACAGATTGGGATGGGGGTGCGCAAACATGCACCGGAAACAATAGCTAATTAAAAGAATATGATCTAAGTCAACCAAGAAAGTCCACCCCATTTCATCCCATCATACTCAAGTGCGAGCTGACCGCAGCCAAAATCAACCATAGAGCTTTTCCCACTTGACAGACACCAATGACAATTCGTCAATGTCGTGGTCAATTCCAGGGCCACGTCACAATCATGACTCCTCATAAACCACGACATTTACTCCTATTCTGCATCATTCCTCTCGCTTGACCAAAATTCACATTACTTCCCTTCAGACCGTTACTGACAACCTCTTTTTGTTCGGTCTCCCAGTCGGTCAAACCGACTACCATCCATATTTAACAAATAACTAAACCACTCTAATATATTAGTTTATTCTCTCATTTACTCTTTTCATCACATACCACACCACTCTTTAATGCGTTCCTCACACCTAGCACACGCTTCTAAGATTATCCATCTGAACAGATTATGCCTTAGATCTATAAATCTTATTCCACACAATAGTCTCACTACTATACATTAAAACCATTAACAATATATCCTCATGTAGAATCCTAATCCACTCAAGACACCCCCCTCGAATTCACCATAGATTTAATCTCATCATTCACCTTTCTGTTACTCATAACATCCCTACTACACTCTGCATAACCCGTTCCCTTTTCATCCTACATATAGACTAAATATTTAAACTCATATTTGTTCCAGTTGACTGCCAACTAAACTGATTTTACACTGCGGACTCTCCTTAACTGCCACCATCACCTTGCTCTTATCTACATTTAATTTCAAACCCCTCATTGGCCCACCCTGCCAAACCTCTCTACCAATCTCCTCAAACTTTCTTCAGGTCCACAAGACATAACCAAATAATCAGCGTACATTATTAGGTTCAAATTATCAGTGGAAAAATTAAGAGTTTATTAAATTTTAAATAGAAGATACTTTTCATTTATATTTTCATTACTATCATTAATAATAATAATATTATTATTATTAAATAATAATAATATTGATAATATTATTATTATTATTATTATTATTATTATTATTATTATTATTATTATTATTATTATTATTATTATTATAATATTAATATGATTAATGTTAATAATATTAATATTAATATAATTAATAGTAATAATAATAATAATAATAATAATAATAATAATAATAATAATATATAATAATAATAATAATAATAATAATAATAATAATAATAATAATAATAATAATAATAATAATAATAATAATAATAATAATAATAATAATAATAATAATAATAATAATAATAATAATAATAATAATTTATGTTAATCATCATTATTATTATTATTATTATTATTATTATTATTATTATTATTATTATTATTATTATTATTATTATTATTATTATTATTATTATTATTATTATTATTATTATTACACTGGCCAACAAAGATTTTGTGGCAAAACATTTTAAGGTCATTATATAGGTAACTTGTTGCCCTGATTCCGAATATGACCTCCGTTTTCCTAGATTGGCTCTAGTTTTTGAGATACAGGGTGGTCCAAAAATACATTAAATAACAACAATTTATTTAGGTGTAATGTAATTACACAATAAAAAACACGAAGAATATATTCAAAATTGTTTAATGAGTAAAGTAAATAAAATGGCTAAGAAGGTCAAAACATTCAATTCAGTACAATGAAATCACAATTAATGCATTACAAATCGTTGTCTATATGATTGTCCCTTCTGTGTGCAGAATGTGGACAATCACGTGAAGGCTCCAACAATAGTCTGCCATCATGTTGTATCCCAATCTTACCTTGGTATCTTGCTCCTTCTCCTTATGTTCTGATGAAACCTCTCCCCTTGTTCTTCACTATAACATCTAGATTATCCGGAAACCGATCTAAGTGAACTTTTTAGAAAATGAACTTTTATACTCATATTAGCATTCAAGATTTTCTGAAGTCTGAAGCATTTCTGTACGAGTTCTACATATTTGGCAGATTTATGGTTGCCAAAAAAGTTTCTGAACAACCAAGACAAAACTTTTCAGGCAGATTCTTCAATATCAGTCATGGAATTTATGAAATTGTGATCCTTGATGATTTGGCGAATTTGAGGGCCGCTAAAGATTCCAGCTTTGAGTTTCTCCATACTCAACCCTGGAAAAATCTGCAAATATATTTGAAACATTCACCATCTATGTCTAGGGCCCTAACAAATTGCTTCATTAGTCTAGTTTGATGTGGAGTGGTGGGAAAATAATTTTTCCCTGTCAACCAGTGGTTCGTAAATGATATTTGATGCACCTACAGTCATTTTTTCCCTAGCAGGCCATACAACTTTTTCCAAGTGGTCTTCTTTAGCCTACTATCCCACAAGCATATGAAACAGGGTACTTAGTATATCCGCTATGCTGCCCAAGTAAGATGTTGACGATCTTCAAATCAACGCATTAAGACCACTGGTGTTCATTATATCTAAGCTTCTGCAAGATCATTCTTATATTTTCATATTCCTTTTTCAGTTTTGTTTGAGTGACCTATTGAATCGATGCATAACTATTGCCAATTGTTCAATAAAACGCACTTCAAGCTTTTCGTTGAACTATCCATAAACAATCGCAATCTTCTGGTCGGTATTTAGGTAACGCCATTTGGAGTAGGAGTCCAGGATGTTCCTACAGTATACTAGGTCGTCTTCTTCTTCAATGAAATATGGAGAAGTACTACCTCTCTTGTCGGAAAAAAATTTTACCTTCGGCCTTGAGACAGTTCTTTTTACTTAGCCTAGATGCTAAAAGCTCAGAATCTTCGTTGGAGAGACTTAACTCTCGTACTAAATCATTGATATCTTCCTGGGAGAGCTGTTGCTGTGTAGAAGTATTTCTTCATATTCACATACTACTGATCGTGCACGGTGCTGCACACCAAATCACATGGAATCTTCCTTCCATCAGAAAATGCTAGGTCTGGGAGTGTAGTGAACACTGGATGGGGACATAGTCGGAGTGTGGTACAGGTCCCTTGCTGATTCCACATCCGGATACTCCAAATATTAATGTTTTCTTTGTAACGATTGATACCTTTCACATTAATCAAACAAAAATAACAGTCACGTGTGGTGATTCTTGCCTCCCGCCCATACATAGGCACACAACATATTTTTAAACCTTTTCTTGTCCTTTTTCCCACTGACGTAGATTTTCGAGACACGTTTTACAGACCATATGGGGAGCCCAAGACTTATTTTGGTCTCCGAGTTTCATTCCAAAGTATGCCAGATATGCTTGCTTCACAAGTTAGTAATATTTCTTCTTGGTTCTCCTGGCAATATTCAACACAGATTTCGCAGAATACATTGGGGTTATTCAAACAGGCTCTTCGTGAAGTCTCAATAGTGTTCTGAAAATAGAAAAAATAAAGTATATATAAAGGTAAGCACCTTAAAAAGAAATAAAACGATATTACTGTAAAATGTGCATTAAAAAAGATATTTGTGTAAGAGTATATCTGAAACACCCTGTATCTCAAGAAACCTAGAGCCATCTTGGAAACTAATGTCCATTTCTGAAATCAGCAACCCGATATACTATAAATTCGGTGTGGCTATTAAACGAGCAAAAAAAAAAATTTTTTTTGTGGCCAGTATTATTATTATTATTATTATTATTATTATTATTATTATTATTATTATTATTATTATTATTATTATTATTATTATTATTATTATTATTATTATTATTATTATTATTATTATTATTATTATTATTATCATCATTATTATCATCATTATTATTATCATTATTATTATTATTATTTTAATTTATGATTCCTCTACTTAAATATAAATTGGAATATGGAACCGTATAACGGGCTCAAAGGACGAAAACGTTCCCTCAAAAACCCATTTCTCGTCAATGTATTTCTTTTTATATTATATTGCTGTTTTTAAAGATAAGTAGTATGTAAAATACAATTTACAGAATATAGTGTTTTTGATTTTGATTTATTATTATTATTTTTTATTTCATTTTTTTTATTTTTTTTTTATTTTTCTGTATTTTTTTTTAAATTTGTTTTATTTGTTTTATTATTAATATTATTAATATTATTAAAATTATTAATATTATTAATATTATTATTAATATTATTATTATTATTATTATTATTATTATTATTATTATTATTGACAATGTCTTAAATTACTACAAGCAAAGATAAAACCTATAGTAGAATATTTTTTATTTTATTTTTTTTTACATCAAGCAATGGATTAAAATCAGTACTTACATTGGTCAGAAGTGGCTTCTTTATAAGGGTTATCTGGGTTTATATCGGCACCGCTGGACTCTTCTTCTGTAGCCGGTTGGGCATCGCTATAAATTTATGTAAGAAAAATAATATTTATTGATATTGATTGTGATAAGATTTCATAACTGTGTGTGGGTGGGTGTGCTTTCAGAGTACATTTTCTTCTTAGTCTAAATCCTATAAGTGATTAGATACATAAAAGTAATAATGATCAATAATTTTAAATTTTTCTTGTAAGCAAGAACTAGTAGCACAGGTATCAAAAATTGAACGTAGAATTTTCCTTTCGTCTGATAATGAATATTCCTGTATAGATCCAGAAAAAACAATAGATTTATCACTCTATATCAACTGTGGGAAAAGCTAAAAAGGAAAAAAATTATGTATATCGTGAATTAAGGCAGACCAAACTTTCTTATCCTCCTGTCCATAGAAATTTATTGAAATTATCTACAAGTTTTGGTTTTCTTTACGAGATATTGAATGTCTGGATGTTTCACTGATCATTGGTATTTGATAGATGGGGAAATGTAAATGAATTCAGAAAAAAATCAATGGCTATCAAATAAACAAAAAAATAATGAACCAGGTTTTAGAAATATTACTAAAAGTATAGACCTTATTTATGGAGGACAGCAAATAATAAAAAATTTAATACAAAGCCTTCTGTTACGGTAAATACCGAAAGACCAATCCTTACAACCAAGATCGAGATAATATTTTAAAACACTATTTTGCCACTCCTTTTCACGGATAAAAATTCAAACTTGATCCATTAAAGTAAAAAAGGAAAGAACTATATGAGGACCAACGGAAGAGAAAGATAAGCAAATTACGGTTCTAAACTCAAAAATAAATAAATGATAATTAATGAAAAAGGTAATGCAAAACTCTTATATTAATCTTGTGCATAATTTTCGCAAACAAACATACGTGATAAAAATCGCTTCCACTTTTATTCATTAACGAAGAAATCAAATTGGCGGTTGAGACCTTAACATATTTATAAATTGCGTGTTTTTATTTAAAACTTACCCTGAACTGCTGCTGTTACCAGACAAATTTTTATCCAGATCTTTCTCTTCCTCCAGAACTTTATTTGTAGATTCCTGTATATATATATATATATATATATATATATATATATTATATATATATATATATATATATATATATATATATATATATATATATATATATATATATATAATATATAATATATAATATATATATATATATATATATATATATATATATTATATATATACATATATATATATATATATATATATATATATATATATATATATCAGGCTTGGGTACAAGTACTTGTACTTGGACTTAAGTACATTTTTTGGAGTACTTGTACTTGCAGTTTCTAAAACCCATGTACTTGTACTTTTACTTGCACCTCCTGTACTTGAAAATTTGCAAAGTATTTGCAAGTACTTTTGGCATTTTTAACTTGCCAATATTTTTTTTTTTATCATTTTTCTACGTATTGATATTATTATTTTTTTAGTATTCTAAATAAATTATCATTTACGAATATAAAGTAGGTTCTTTAATAATATATATATATATAATATATATATAAATATATATATATAATATATATATATATATAATATATCATATAATATATATATTATATATATGATATATATATATATATATATATTATATATAATATATATATATAATATTATAAGTATAATAGCAAGTATAACAAAAACGAATTTGAACATTTTTAGAATTATTTATTAGCCGACTAGTTTCGGGTAAGAATTCTTCTTCCCATTTTCAAGACTTACATATAATGATAAAAATTTAAACAAAATATTATATAAAATTAATTAAAAGTTAAAATAATATAAAGTTGAAATAAATAAACCATATAGATAAATTAATGATTACAATATTATGTGGTTAAGAGTTCATGATTTAAACAAAATCTCACTTCAGTATTAAAGGACTGTTAAAGCTTAGATTTTCATTTAAGGTCGGTTTGAGATGCCAAATATACAAGGATTCTAACAACTGAAGATCGGGTTCCTCAGTTTGGGGCAATATTCCAAAATTCGTATCATGTATATGGTCGTTTTCCTGATGAGAATGAGCATTTATAGGTGAATAGGGGTGTTGTTATAAATGGTCTAGAGTTTTAAATGAAATACCTTTATGCTCAACAATACGTGTGGAAATGCTTCGTATGGTCTTTCCTATGTAAGTGGCATCGCAGTCACCGCACTTGTAATGATATATTACTGATGAGCATAAAGGTGGAGGGAGTTTATCTTTAAATTTAAAATATTTCCCAATTTTGTTTTCACTCAAAAATATAAATCTAAATTTAAACTGTGTAAAGTTTGTTTTTAAAACCCCATCAATTTCACGTTGAATTTCGTAACTGATTTTCCCCAGAAAAGGCAACCTCATATACAAAATATCCTCAGGAGCTGTTAATTTAGCCTGGAGATTTGTCTTTAAATTTTGTGGAAAGTAATTTTCGAAAAGTTGTCAATTATAAATTCTGGGAATTAAGTAGATTTTAAAAATATGAGGAATGAAAGAATAAAATTTTGTCGTCAATCCAGTAAAATTATGTAGGCGAGATGGCGATTGATTGGATTTGGAAGTTGTGTAACAAAGCGTTTATGGAGGGTATAGTTCCGAGGGATTGGAGGAGAGCAATAATAGTAGCCTTATATAAGGGTAGGTGGGATAAGGTAACTGTAGGTATTATAGGGGAATTAGTTTATTGAGTGTTGTAGGGAAGATATATGCTGGTATTTTGGTCGAATGAGTGCGTCGAATGACTGAAGGACTGATTGGTGAAAAACAAGGTGCGTTTAGTAATGGTAGAGGATGTGTGGATCCAATCTTTTCATTGAAACAAATGATTGTGAAAGAGGGAGGAGAAGAATAAATTGTACTTAAGTTTCATGAATTTGCAACAGGGGTACGATAGGAGTAATAGGGAAACTCTATGGCAGGTGTTAGTCATATATGATGTTGGTAGTAAGCTTATGAATGGATAAAAAGTGAATATGACGATAGTGAAGCGTATGAAAGAATAAATAGAGTCGGAAGTGATTGGTTTAATATTAATAGCAGAGTGAGGCAGGGATGCGTTATGTCTCCTTGGTTATTCAATTTGTATATGGATGGGGTTATGAAATAATTAAAGGGGGGTGGCAAGGGATGGTGTTAGAATGATGGAGAATGGAAGATAGTGGAGTGTTTCCTCCGTTTTATATGCGTATGATTTGGTTTTGCGTGGCGAATCTGAAGAGTTTGAGAGGATTTGTATAGAGATTTGGTAGGGCATGTAAAAGGAAGGGTTTGAAAGTAAACGCAGATAAGAGTAAGGTTATAGATTTGAGTGAGGACGGTCCTCGGTGTGAAGCTGTTAGATGGTGAACAGCTGGAAAAATTGTCTGAGTTTAAATATTTAAGATAAATGTTGGATGAAAAGGGAATGGATGATGCAAAGTGTAGTAGAAAAGTTGTGAATGGTAGGAAGATGGCTGGTGCAATTAAATCGTTGGTGGATGTAAAGAGACTAAGTCTTCAGTGCGCTAGGGTCTTACATGAGGGTGTGTTGTTACCTGTGTTAATGTATAGTAGTGAGACTATGGTCTGGAATAAGAGGTATTGATCTAAAGTACAATGTGTTCAGATGGACAATCTTAGGGGTGTGTTAGGTGTGAGAAGAATTGATAAAATTGGGAAAAAAGTATTTGAAGAGTTTTTGTGTTGGTGTGGAAAGGAATGAAAAGAGAGAATAAATGAAAAGTACGTTGAGATGGTTTGGTCATGTATGGAAAGGATGGAAGATAGTCAGTTGGTTAAACGATGTATAGTGGTTAAGTGTGGTGGGATCGACCCGGCTGGGAGAACCGAGAAAAGTGATTTTGAGTCAGTAAACGCAAATGCCTGAGGAGAAGAAATGAGAGTTTGGCAGAAGCGAGAAAGAAGAAAAGTGGCATAATAGGAGTGAATGGCGGGGTTTGTGGTGAGGGGTATGGTTGTAAGCTCACCTGGGCCAGGGATGAAACCCCGCACATTGACGAGAATGCCATAGTGAAGGGTCCTCGCGGTCCCGTGAGATCGTAGGGGTGGATTTTCTGACTGCCGATGACTTCTGACTAAAAGTTATAAAGGGGTGGTAAGATTTAGCTTTTTTTTCGACTTGCTTCATATTCTTCTACTATTTATCTGTTTCCGGTGAATGCTACGCACCTTACCCGACAGTCTTGGGGAGAAAAGGTGTGTGATGATGAATTATACTATATATATATATATATAATATATATATATATATATTATATATTTATAATATATATATATATATATATATATATATATATATATATATATATATATAATATATATAATATATATGCAAGTTTTTCATAAAGTACTTGTTTTATACCATGTACTTGTACTTGTACAAATTCTAGAGTACTTGTACTTGAACAATTCTAGAGTACTTGTTCTTGTACTTGACAAAATGTACTTGAACCCAAGCCTGATATATATATATATATATATATATATATATATATATATATATATATATATATATATATATATATATATATATATATATATATATATATATATATATATTTTTTTATTTATTATATATAATATATATATATATATAATAGTTTTAGTTGCTATCGAACCTCTATCCCATGAATTTTGGGGGTTCATTACCCACTGCAGTAGTTTTCGCCAGAGGAAATTGTTACATATATTTTCTAGCCAAATGGATTAGAGTGCAAATATTATCTAGGCTTGATAGCAAGCCCTGATTCGGCTCAACGCATTTGGAAATTTTAACTACCTTGGACGTAGTTTCGCATCCAAATGAGAGGACCTTCTTATTCTAGAAACATGAGAGAGTATGATTTTGTATGTTATATTAAATAGTTCTGTTGAATATGTTTTTAATGATGTGTGGGTATTAAGATTAGTGAAACTCATTCCACTATGCATGAAACTGTAATTAAACATTACAGAAAATCTCCTACTGGCGGAAATTTTTTTTGTCTGTTCAGGTGGCCAGACCTTTAGGCAAGAACAGGCTCGTTTTAGTTTACTGAGCTACCATGAACTCACCATATATTATATATATATATATATATATAATATATATATATATATTATATATATTTATATATATATATATATAATATATATATATATAATATATATATATATTATATATATATAATATAATATATACTATTATTAGAGCGCATCCTGCACTCGTGTACTCGTGCTCAGCACGAGTTAACATTATAGAAACGATCTACCTTTGCAAATTTCATTATGTTACGATAAAATTCTCTTATTTTTTAGCGAAAGTTGGTCAAATAAATGAAATTACTTCATAATAAATATAAAAGATTATGCAAAATTCAAACGAAAAAGGTAAGAATAACCGTTATTAAATAACGCTTTTAAACCATTATAAAATGGGGCAGTTTCAATGCCAAATCGGAGGCGGAGATGACACGTGTCCCCTGTGATTTAGATTATAATGTTTATAAATATAATTTATAAATAAATGTTTAAATACTATACATAAATAATAATTTTATAACAAAGAATATTTAATAAAACAACAAAAAAATAATAAAGAAATTACTAAAATACTTAAGAATAATTGAAGGAAAAGAGTGACTTTAAATAAAGTCATGGAATTAAAGTTAATCATAGAATCATCTATAGAAAACGTTTTATATAAAGAAGAAAACGTTTGAGAAGGAATAGCTCAAGTATTTAATATATATATATATTATATATATATATATTTATATAAGTTATATATATATATATATATACTATATTATATTATATATATATATATATATATATATATATATATATATATATTATAAATCTAAAAATAAAAAAAAAATAAAGAAATCTATATATATATATATATATACTATATATATATATATATATATATATATATATATATATATATATTATATATATATATTTAAAACTCACCACCTCACTATCATAGCCCCAATCAAGGAAGTAAGCTCTCTAGGTAGTTTCTTACTAGGATACGAACTAGGAATTCGAACCCGGCGACTTGCATGCAACTCCGTCGCTCTAAGTCCCGTTTGAGCCACGTAGCGGCCATATATTATATATATATATATATATATAATATATATATATATATATATAATATATATATTATATTATATATATATATATATATATATATAATATATTATATATATATATATAATATTAAATATATATATATTATTTATATATATACAGGGTTGATTCAAAACCTTTGCGACAAACTCGGAGGGCTGATAGAGCAACCGATTAAGGAAGCATTTATTGTTAATTAACCCTATGTTGTAATGACCGCTTCGTTTCAAAGTTACGGATAATGTAAGGTAAACCACGATGTTGTTTGACGCGTCGTTACTTGGTAACCGGAGATTTGGGTATTCCTAATGTTATGGATGTATGCGTGCGTACTCCGAATGTTGATAGAGGTAACAATAAGGATATTTTGGTAAACAACGTATGTGTTTTGACGGGAGGTTGAAAAGCATAACAATGGTAGCTTGTTATGAAATCATCTCGAAGGCGCTGATAAAGGCGAGCAAACATTGTGTGGTGGGGGTGATTTCTGTGTGGAAACCGTTCGTACATGAGGTGCGCTCTTCGTGCCATTTCCCGTTCGCCGTACCCTACCACATTATCATGTCGGTTAACTCGGGAAGAGTGTACTGATACATTCGTAATCGATGCCTACACTGTACTGAATCAACGATGAACTGGGCAAAGTAAAGGTATTGCCGTTGTTTCCGAGGACGTTAAGCGTACACACATGTACGCACGCACAAACACATTAAAATTGAGTATCCTAAATCTCGTAAAACCTATATGCGACGCGCCACACAACATAAACTAGTGTACCTTCATCGTCCGTACTTTGAAACAAAGCGTCATACAACATAGGTTATTTAACAATAAATGTTCCTTATCGTTTGCTCTATCAGCCCTCCAAGTTTGTCGCAGAGGTTTTGAATCACCATGTATATATATATTATATATACTTACTTATATATATATATATATATATATATATATATATATAAAATATATATATATATATATATAATATATATATATATAATATAATATATATATATACTACTTACTTACTTCTGCCCCTGGCCCACCTTAATTGGAGGGCCACACTGCTTCCAGGAAGCCGGCTGCCGCCTCTGGGCGGTTCCACAGGTCAAGGAAAGAAGTTATAGAGAAATCGGTGCGGGGGGCGTCGAGAGCAGGGCACCTCAGAAGAAGGTGCTCTATTGTGTCTTGGGCATTGTGACATCTAGCGCAAGAGGGGGAGGTGACGTTGTCTAGTTTGAATCTGTATTTATAATGCACGAGCCCCGGGTGGTGACCTGATCTGCTCCGAGCGAGGTCGATTTGGCCTCTTCTGGACAGCGTTTCTTCTCTAGGGGAGAGTTTTGGGGCGGGGGTGTTTAGCAAATTGTTATTTGGGCGGTTTAGCAGGTATGTGCTGGTTAGATGTGTATGGATATGTGTAATCCATGACCTATTGGGAGGGGGAGGGGGAGGAGGAATTATGTTGTATGTGTTGTAATAGAATTGAGCTGGTGAAGAAGGGGGGGATTTTAGTCTTTGTCGGGGTGGGTGGGAGAGAATTTGGTGACAAGGGTGGGATGGATTACGTGTTTTCTGATAGAATTGAGTCCCCACCATCTCCAAGTGTGTGGAGATTGGGAGGATGGAAGTTTCATCGTGTAAATGTATATATATATATATATATATTATATATATATATATATATATTATATATATATATATAATATATATATATATATATATATATATATATATATATATATATATATATATATAATATATATATATATATGGAGAGAGAGAGAGAGTAGTAAAAAGTTACTGGAATCGGGCCACAAAGATATATATATATATTATATATATATAATAATATATATATATATATATATATAATATATATATATATAAATTAGTG
>JABUQX010105222.1:0-5000 GCA_015478945.1 Trachelipus rathkii
AGAGAGATAATGGGTTACTGTTAATCTAACATAACACTACACCATTGGCCAGGTAGCCACTAATTTATTGTTTTATATTTATTATTTTTTGTTATTTTAATATTATTATAAAATTATATTAATTTATATAATATTAATTCACTCGACCATTCCTAACCTAGACTTTTAATTTTTGAATTTGAATATTTAATGATTAAGATTTCGATTTGCATAGTAATTAATTATTATTATTTACTTTTATTCAGGATATTCTGTATATTATTAGCTTTTATAACTTAATTACTAATACTAATATATATATATATATTATATTACTTTATAATACTCTTAAATTTTTACTTACTTAACTAATCTGAGAATTCTCATTGTTAGAAGGGATTATCTTATTATTTATTACATCTATATTATTATTAAAATTTATTTATATGTTAGGATAATGTATGATACTTTTTGTTTCATTTTAGTTTTTTTTATTTATCACTATATTGTCATTTTTTGTGATTTTGAAAAGGCGATTATACCCTACTTTTTTTAACAATAAATAAATTGATTATTTTTACCTCTGCTGCTCCTATTGTGTAGTTGTTTTTGGCTCAATTTGTCCAATTATTATATTAAGTTACCTATTTTTCTACTTTATGGACCATTATTGTTTATTTTTTTATTTTTTTAGCCCAATTGTTAATAAAAGATTGGGAGTGTGCCTAATACAAGTTTTACTATTTAAGTACTTCAAATTAATCTAGTAGGCTATAATTCATTGAATATATAAAAAGAATAATAACTCATTTTCATCATTATTAAATTAATGGTACATATTTAAACTATTACAAATGAAATACTGCAATAAAAATATATTATTAAAATTATGTAATTTAAATATAACTTAAATATTCATTATTAAAAAAACTACTAGCTTAACTTAACTATAAAACCTATTCTATATAATATACACTCAAAAATAGTCACTTAATATTACTTCTTTACACACTTACTTATATAATTAATAAACGTTAAAATTATTGTCCATTATCACATAGTAATATTATTACTTATTATATATTATTAATTATATAAATAATATATATATAATATAATTTATTATATTATATATATTCATATATATTATATATAATATTATATATATAATACAAATTCAAGAGATAACTTTAACTCCTTTAAATTCTTATATAATATAGAAATGAGTTCAATTAGTTATTCTGACATACTATATAAATACGTTAAATAAATATTAAAATACTTAAAATAATTTAAGTGGCCTACACATGTCCTAATTGTGTTGTGACTTAGACCAGATTTATGTTTTTTCTAAGTTTGTACTTTTATACAGCTTATCAGGCTAACCACAGCAACCAATACTAACTCGACTATCAATACCAATATCAACTTTTAAAAAAATTAGGTAACTTATACTTCTGTAATTACTTATATGTAATAATAATTTAACCAATATATCAAACATTAAAACATGCAATAATTAATTTAAAGAATTAGGGAAATTTTTCATTAATCATTAATTCTATCTTCTACTTAAATTTGACGATATAAATTTAAATAAGTAATTAACTTACACTTAATTATTATTCTTTACAATCCATTAATGAAAAGGATTCCAATTCGCGAAAGAAAAGATTTGCCAACAATCAATTACCTCTTCAAAGAGGTCTACTTCATACATGAATGGCTAGTACAAAACCTTCCTATATATAAAGCAAAGGTTGGTTTTTAAACACAAGTTTTTTATTATTCTCCATTCATCTTTAATATATATAATAATTGACTAACGTTGCTGAACTATATATTTCTGTCAATTTCAAATGATTAGTAGGAATGCTCAAGATTTTAAAATTTACTTACCGTTGATGAGTTGAAATTGTAGACTTTTAGCTTTATCCCAAAGGAGATACTTAGTCTAATATCTACACTATTTTCATTCAAATATTGAATTTATAAATGATTTAATGCGTATATATAACTATAAAGCTGAATAGGTCTTAGCGGTTGTATATGCGTATAAGCGTTATTCTATCAATTATATATAGTACCTGTCCACTATCATTGATGATACAGTATTTAAGTCATTCTATTTAAGTCGTTAAAATTAAGGGCGTGAAACGAGAGAGATTGATAGATCGTACATTATTTAAACAGTTTACTTGTCACTGTTACATCGATTTAAAAGAGTTAATGTCTCTTTTCACAATGCCAAAACATGATATATCCCTAATTGCCAAATAGGGAGAATTTATTAGGTGACATTTTACTTTATAATTCCCTAGAAGTAAGCTTCATGTTCAATAACTAACTACTTTATTTCATTAACTTTATCTATTGAGTAAATTACTCTTTATTTGGTATCAGTTAAATGTTAGTAAGGAATAATTGATACTCTTCATATAACGAATAATTACCATTGTATTGATAAAATTATAAGTAAGCTTGTTCATCAACATCTTTGATTAGTTAACTTTGGCTGTAGTGTCTCAAATAAAGCAAATTTTTCAATTTCCACATGTACCCTTTGTGGATAATTAATATTTTAAGACTTAATTCTAACACTAGTAGTATAGGCTTTACTAACAACTTGAAAGGCGTAAATTCCAATTTAGGTCATATATTCTACATATAAAGCCGTAGAAAGCGGTTGTTTTACTTTTTATTTTAAAAGCAAAAATTTAGGATTTTGATCCATTCTTGAGGTTATAAACGGATTCTAATACTATTACTATACAGAATGGATAGAATATAAGTCTCTCTTCTGATGCAGAATTGAGTATTTCCCCATTTAAAAAATTCGTTCCGTTAAATTTATTATGTGTTAAATCTAATTGATCTTTTGTGCCGCTTTATCTATTATGTGCAAGCCTCGTCTTAATTGAAATTTATTAAAACAATACAGATTTGAATTGGAAGATGTATTGATTTGTTTAGCATCGTTCTAGAATTATTATATTTAACATAATCTTTCTATATAATAAATTCACTTATATAAAAGGATAATTGGGACATTAGCTGACGCATACTCTAGTCGAGTTTAAGATAAATAGAGAATTGACTAATTTTCTATCTGTGTTTTCATGAGAACCAATGTTCATATAAACTATTGGTTAGATTTAAATACTCCGTATTAATTAAAATATAGTGGTCGTCGCCTGAAGAAAGATCCGTACCATCATTTTTCGTCATTTCGTTTTTACAAAAATATAAAACACTTAGATGGTAATATAATAAGATATTTGGTCAAAAGTGCTTTGTGAGAATTATATGAACTGCTAAAGGGACATAGCAAGTTAATATCTTTAATTTGAATGGGAACGTATAACATACTGTGATTTAAAATATGGATAAAACTAGCTTACCCTTAATATACCTGAAATAGGTATTCCAACTGGAGAAAGAGTTCCCTCAATAAAATTCTCGTTCTTATTAAATAACAAACTTAGGCCCTTTTAGAGTAATATTTCAGTCATACAATTTATTTTATGGGGATAGAATAACCGGGAAGCTTTAGAAAACTACGCTTGAAGTCGTTCTTTTTTGGAAGGTCAGATTAAGGTCCTTATTAAGATGTTTAAGAGCTTAATCCCGTTTAATGTTAACTCTTCAGCAATCGCGTCGAAGTTCAGCAGTAGTTATCTGAAATTTCCCGCTGATGAAAGAGTAATAAAATCTCTCTTTGTATAATCATTAATCTCATTTATATCTTAAATAATGAAGGATGAAAGGACTAGAAGAGATTAAAACGGAATGCAATTTTGCCTTGTGTGAGGTTACTGAATTTCGTATAATGGAAACATAAATTCACGATTTAAACTATCTCCTTTTTATTACAGGTAACGTTAAAAGTATAAACTGTAACTATATATTGTTAAAATGAGTTACAGTTAATAGTATTATAAATAGCAAATCATCTTAGATCAATACATTATTTTTTCATATATATGGTCTTTTGGCCTTAGGAGTATAATTTAACCTTTTTGCCCCTAATTACAATAATTTGGGTGCCGAAATAAATCCCTTATTACCCTAAACGATACTGATATCTAATCTGGCTATTTCGTGGTCTCGAGCTACTAGGGTGCAGAAACTTCCCTTTTCCTTATTGTGAGTGTCTCTCGTTCAGGCTATCTACTATAGACGAGCATATTCCCTGTTCTGTAAAACATTATCATTTGTGTGAGCATGCTGCGAGAGTATGTTCACAGTGAATAAAAATATAACTGACCTTAACCTCTTATATGGATTGAATTTCTTAAAAGCTCAATGGACTCGGTCTCATTTGGAACTTGTCCAATGTGTGCGTGACTAAACAGCATAAAATGTGAGAAATTTTTCTCAGCAAACGTACTGTTTTCTAAAATATTTATAGGTCTCACTAACTATGTTTGTGTGAGTCTTTATCTTTCCTAGTCTTAGTTTTTTTTTCAAAGCGGTTTGCTCTAATCATTCTCTAGCGTTGTTGTGAGATCTTACGCGAATATCTTTCCCCCTTATAAGTCGAATAGTTGAGGGAGTTTTTCCATGTTTCTACTCGATTTTCTTTATACTGACTACCTGTCCATCAATGATAGACGCAACATATTTTCTAACTCTTAATCGCGATGCGTAGAATACTTATTTAGAACATGGTGAGGGAAAAGAGTTATAACTTGTTAACTTCTGTTTAAGTAAACAATTTTGTATACTACTCTCTTTATCATTATAAGCGCAATTAGTGATTCACTTTTTGCTCGTTAAAACACATATTGAGGTTTCATTTATTTCCTCATGAATTCGTAACTCGCTGCCTGAATAGACACAATTCCAGATACTGGTGCATATGACACTGGTTCCTAGGACATCAGATTGTTAGTACAATCTAATAGTCGGCTACATCTGTAGATACGCTTAATGCTACCGGTCTGTTCTTTCGCCTATGCGAGAATGTTATCTTTTTATCTATTTTCAATATAGTATATTTCGTGAGATATCTTTCTTCA
>JABUQX010105222.1:17500-25000 GCA_015478945.1 Trachelipus rathkii
TAATGAACTAATGCTTGCACCTTTTCCTAATAGATTCCAGCCATGAAGCCTAGAAAGCAGCAATTCTGAGTCTGTTTGTGAAAGCTTTAGATCTCGTACAAGATGTTACGCCTCCTCTGTCGATATTTTCATGATGAACATGTATAGATGTTTGAAGCTCAAATAATTGATCTTGACACTTGTTCAGATCGAGGTGTCATTCTCTGAGTCAACAAGTAAATTCATCGGGAGGTGTAGGGTACAGATCAACTGAATGAGGACTGACTCATTGTGGTATGTAAAATTTGGATACTGATAAATGTTGATTTTGAATAGAACCCTTCACATTTGTCAAAAAGAAGAAAAATTCCGTTACGCTGATTTGTCGGTTCAGGCCAAATATAGGTACAGCAAATTTCATACGGTTAAGTTTTTCTTTTTATACAGTTTTCTCAGAATCCTAGAACAATGAATTGCAGCATACAATGTGAGCCTCAGACTTACCTGGGTCCCATAACTTACATCCAAAGTACATTCAACAAGCTTTTCTAACTAATGTGTTGAAGCTACATGATTCGTCTATAAATGCAAGTTCTCACACACATAAACAAAAAGTAGCTAGGGCTATTTTTAACACATTGACGTGGCATAACAAGAAGTTGACATCAATAATGACTTTTTATAATATTCTTTCTATTATTATATATAGCAATTTATAGTTTTTGAAATAACTGAATAGATAATATTTAATATATATATATATATTATATATATATAAATTATATATATATATAATATATATTATATATATATATAATATATATATATATATATAATATATATTAATTATATATACATATATATAAATACTATATATATATATATATATATATATATATATATATATATTATATTATATATATATAATTATATATATATTATATATATATAATATTATATTATATATATATATATATATATATATATATATATTTATAATTACACATATTACCTCTATTGTTACAACACTAAAATTCCCTCACTAATTATTCCAACCATAATTGAACACATACAAAAGCAGTTGGAGGAAGCATCTCTAACAAAAATGGAATTGTAAAGGTTAAAAATTCGCAATTCTCCAATCTAATACGTGGTAGACAAAAAAAAGCACAGATCTGTTCTTTTCACGCACGAATATACAAAAAACATATATTTTCATGTTAGGGACATGTTTCATGTTGTACAGTGTAATGGGAGTAAATATGTATTTTCAATAATTGATAATTTCTCCCGTTTAATCCAAACTTATCCTATATCTAATATAACTAAAGAGACCATCATAAATTGTCTCATAGATTACATCAATAAATCCTCAGCCCCACTTCATATTACTACAGATAATGGAACCCCATTCCATTCTAAAGTTTCTAAAGAAATTTGTGAATTTTATAAATGCAAATTACATTATACTATTACATTTTAAGCCCAATCTAACCCCTACGTTGAAAGAAGTTACCGAAATATTAAATTTGCTTTAGTATCAGCCCTAAATAATAATTCTCCTAACAATTGGGAATATTATTTATCATTAGTAACTCTTGCTCTTAACACCTCTTATCATTCATGTATTAACGAAATTCCTTATTTTATTTTTTTGGCAGAGACGAAACATAACTCTTTTCTGATATAGTAAATACGGCAAAAACTTAAGATTATAATGGAAGGAGGTATAAACAAGATCTTATGATAAAAATGAATGAGGGTTATAGATAAGTTTATTTAAGTTATAAAAAGGGACAAACCAATACCCCCCAAAAAAATATTATATATCAAAAAATTTTAACGAATTTGAAAAAGGAGACTTTGCTCTTTTAAAGGATAACTATAGAGTTGGTAAAGGCAGCAAATTAAAATTTAGATGGCTAGGGCCATATGGAATAATAAAAAAGATTTCACCAGTAAATTATTTCATAAACCTATTCATAATATAAACAAAAGAAATGAAAATTTACATATAAGTAGAATTAAATAATGTAATTCACAGTATTTAGAAAATGCCTTAATAAAAATATACTGAAGGAAAATTTGAAGAATGAAATTATAGGTAACAATAGTGTTTCAGAGTCAGAGGTTGATTATAGTCCAAGGATTAATATAAACAACTTCCATAATGTTAATGATAATATTGATAGTGACAATGATAATACTGATAGGGACAATGATAATATTGATAGGGACAATGATAATAATCTTAGTGACAATGAAAATAATAATAGTGATAATGATAATGATGATAGTGACAATGATGGTAATAATAGTGATAATGATGAATTATTGGCAATAATATTGATAATATTCATCACAGAAATAAAAATAGATATAACCTCAGATTAAAGGAAATGTACCTGACTTAGAAAGAGTTCAAGGAAGACCAATTAAGTATAAAGTTTCTAATATCATGGTTATAATATTTTTATTGTTTATTTTCAGATTGTTTTAAAGAGTTGCAACTATTGTTAAAGGGAGTCTAATGAACAGCTTTTTATAGGTTTGCCTTGCGGTTGACAGGATTGTCAAATTTCCTTACCGGTTAAGTCTAAAATGGTTAAATTTCTTAGGAAACGCAATTGTAAGGTCGCTGAAAAGAACTAGAATGATGAGCTAGGCCTTAACTCATGCATTCTATTTCGAGACAGTAGTTTTTACCGAAATTAATAATGTTATTATTTTTTGCAAAAATTATATTAAAATACATAATTAGTTAATTAAGATAAAAAATGAAGAAATGGAAAGGAATATTATATTTATTGACTTATTCTGTAGACTCTTTCTTAGAAACCTGCAAAATGGCATATCATCACCAACGAATATCGAAATTAGAAAAGGAAACAAAATTTATAAAATAATTGACAAAGACTTGAAAAATTCATTTTTCTCAAGAGAAGTGTCATATATTTTATTCATCAATCTGTGCAAAGAAAATGCAGCGAGTATTCAAGTTAAAGAGGCTTTCCTAAAACTTTATTAGTTTTTTTTAAACGTGCAGTGATAACATCTACTTCCAGTTAGAAATAGACTAGCACAAGATTATTCCTTTCCAGAAAACGTAGGATAAAAGAATTAGAAATTAGCGTCCGTAACATGAAGTGGTGGAGATTAATATTTACAAACATTTTGGTATCAATTATCTGAAGGTTAATAAGTCAAAGGAATAACCTTCTACTTTACGAAAGGATAATTAATTCTTACTAAGAAAAAAAGGTATTAATCAAATCAATTAATTAATCGGCTAATTCTAAAGAAGATTAAAAAAACTATATCCATTAATCAACGAAGAAATTGTGAAACCTATCTCATCTACTGATGATACCGGTAATTATACCAAGGATGAATTTGAATTTGAGATCGTACCTTCTTCCTCTTCTTCCTGATCTTCTCTCTCAATCCACCATTCTTCTTACTCTTCTTCCTTTTCTGCTTTTTCTCCTTATATCCTTAGTAAGATTCTTTCTTCAATTAAGAATACCCCTCATTATTCTCCAACTAAAATAACCACTGTAACCTATGGCCTTTCACTCTCTCCCACACCCTTCTGGAATCCTGACCATCCTACTTCTGAAGATATCAAAATGGAGACGAAGTGTACATATTTTGACGATTCATTTTTTCAATAAGTAAGTGCATTCTTATATTCTTTTCTCTTCCCAAATAAAGTTGAGATTTTAAAGAGGGGTTAGTGTAAGGTTTTTTTATTTGAACTTCATCTAGAAATATTAAATTGTTAAAATACCCTTAGAATTAAGACATTGAAACATTTTTAGAACTGATTTCTGTTTCATTAATTACAAACTAATCTGGCATCGTTTAGTTAAAAACACATAACATAGACCTTTGCACATACGTATGCGCTCTTGTAAGAAATGAATCTTTGCATAATTACTTTAGGAAAGGAGTTAATATTTATTTATTCTCTAATATTTAGAAGACTTTTAGAAGACTATCTTTTAAAGAAAATAATTTTTTCCTTAAAAGACAGCTATAAATTATTATTTATTATTGACAAATTAATTACATTATCTTTACTTAAATATGTTAGTAAATAAATGTATATGAAAATCGTATAGCTGAAAGAGAACTTTTAAACCTTTTTGAGCTGTGAAGAAATACAATTATGAACTGCAACTAGCATGCCTTCATACCGTTGACTCTCCTTGCTCACTACCATATTCTTACTCTTATCTATATAAAGTGAACTCTACTCTCTCAACTCATTTACACCCAATGTTCCCAAATGAGAACATCGTCTTTAAAACTATGAATTACAATAAGTCTTTTATAAATCTTTAAATAATTGATATATTTGTGAAGTTTGACCTCTTTTCGATATGTACACATAAAATTTTAGTAATAAAATAATAATTAGTATTTTTGTTTAATTTTTTAAATCATCCATTTTTTCACTTCCTTCACCCTCATCAATCTTACGACATAAAATGATGCTTTAATCTAATTTTTCATTAAAATTAACTATTTTATCGGAAAGGCAATGCATATATGCACTAATGACACAAATATGAACTACATCTAAATAATTTAAAATAATAGTCAATAGGTGCAAAAATATTTGTTCCTATACGGGAACATTGGTTTTATCCCTAAAACAAATTTCTGATGTTCGATGAAATACAAACACGTTCAATGGCGCAATTTTGACAAGAGACTTTGAGTCACACGATTTTATGTCATATATATATATATATATATATATATATATATATATATATATATATATATATATATATATATATATATATATATATATATATATATTATATTTTTATGTTTTTTTATATATATATATATATATATATATATATATAAAAAAGATATATATATATATATATATATATATATATATATATATATATATATATATATATATATATATATATATATATATATATATTGCTGACTGTCGTCGGAGTTGGACGTGTTAAAAACAGAAGGGAAAGAAGTAAAAAGAAGTTAAAAGAGAAGATCTAGTGCAGAGATTAAGAAGAAGGCTGAAATCTTCATTAGGACTATTATCAGAAAGTTCTAAAAGATTTCTGTTTGAGAAAGAAGGATGTTCCGCATGAGTTAAGGCCAAATTATTATTTAGAATCAGCGAACAAATTTATCAAAATCTATATATGAAATATTTAAAAATTTCTATTGAATAAAAATATGAAATTAAAATCAGATTTTATACTTAAGTAAAATTAATTTTATTTAACGAAATCAAGAAGAGGAGCAACAAAATTTTTATTCCAGTTCTTTTAAAAAATTACTTATTTTAAATAGACAATGAAGTGGCGTCTGAAATAATTTCGGTGAGGAAGAGCAAAATTATCACATCAGTTCTTTTCTACAAATGAATAAAAAAAATAATTTGGACAAATATAGAAGCTGTTGTTATTAATGATTTTTTGGTCTACTTGTGGAGGTTTCGATACAGTTGGTCAATATGAGTATTATATTCGCAAGGCTCTTGGGGCTGGGAACCCCCTTCTGCTATTTCACTCTTCCCATGAACAATCGTAGGAGTATCAAATATACATTCTGCGATTGACACCACCCTGCATCCATGCGGGACACGGTGTTTAGAATAACATAACACACACAGACACCACACACACACACACATTACATATATACATATATATATTATTATTGCTATTATTATTATACATATTGGTTACATACATTTGTTATTACAGCAGCTATATATATATTGTTATATATATATATATACTCTACTATATATATATTATTATTATTATTATTATATATATATTATTGTTATTATTATAAATACATATATATATATATATATACATATATAATATTATATTATATATATATATATATATATTATTATATTACATACATATATATATATATACATACAAGAGTGATAAAATATATATATATATATATTCTATATATATATATATATATATATATATATATATATATATATATATATATATATATATAAATATATATATATATATATATATATATATATATATATATATATATATATATATCGATGCTTGCTGAATAGGAATATGATAATATAAATTCATTGCAATCTTGATGTTATCCGGATATCACAGTCTTTCTTGTCAAAGCAAGAAGCCTTAGAAGCTTCCTCTAATTGTTACGAATACCATGACAAGAAACCGATTTGTAGCATCAAGCAAAATATTTTCATTATACAGATAATCAGACACTAGCTCATGGATATAAAAAAGCTAAAATACTCCCTTTGTATGATCATGTCAACTGAGTGTTAAAACAATTTGGGTTATACGAAAAAGCACATTAGTATCGATGAACAGGGATGATTCTTATTATGGACATCATTCTTGTAAAATGTTCATTAGAGGAAAACCGATCAGATTTGGTTTTAAATATTGTCTTAGTTACAACATCAGGTTACCCAGTTAGAATATAAATGTACATTGGAAAAGATGAAGTAGAACAAAGAGAATCAATTACTTGGTCCTAAAATGTCATTTGAAACTATTGAGAAGTGTAACTAATCCAATTCACACGGCTCTCTTTGCATTTTTTTTTACATCATATGATTCTTAATACATTGCTGTCAGATAAAGAATTTAGAAGTACTGGAAATTGTAAAAGTAATGTCCGCTTCCTAAAATGTCTTCTTCCAGACTCTAAATTAATAGATAAAGAGAGAGGAAAACATTACGATTGGAAGGTAAAATACTTGTCAATTAATTTACCGTTGAACTCTTCAGCACAAAATTATGGTCAAAGACCGAAACATCGTGTATTTGTGAAACAACAACCATTGTGGAGTCTTTATAAAGGCCTATAATTCCTTCATGGGAGGAGTTGACCTTCTTGATCAGACGATTTCTAAGTTAACTACCTGCAACAATTTCTTTGAAACATCTAAGTTCTTTAATTGTCAACACCAGAGGTAAGTTAGATCAACTCAGCTTAGAGCAAATACCCAAATACTAATAAATCCACTTCGTGCTGTTGCAAGGCCAGAACCACGATTAGAAATTGACAGAGTTTTAGTGACCACATTCTTATAGACTTCTGGAAGTCCAGGAATCTGTGTTGTATGTACAAAAATCAAGAATGAAATGTACAAGATGCAATGTCAGGCTCGCACTATTGCTCTTGTTCAATTTTTTTTTCTTATATATATATATATATATATATATATATATATATACATATATTTTATATATACAATATATATATATATATATATATATATATATATATATATATATATATATATTATATGGTGGTTCATGACGTGGTTGCATGAAAAGAAAATTTTGAAGGGAAATTTAAACAAGAGAATATAAATATCCCGTTTACTTTTTTGGATTTATACCTATATAAAAACAACATTTAAATGTATTTTGAACTTCACCATAGTCAAATATATTTCTATATTACTATATATATATACATATACATATTAATATG
>JABUQX010105222.1:47500-50000 GCA_015478945.1 Trachelipus rathkii
CTTACCTATTAAGGGTTAAAGCACATTACTTCAAAATCATTGCACATTTTTTCCCAGCAGTTGCCCAAGCTATCAAAGTACTTATCACACTTCCACCAATTACTTGTACAATGGAGTCCGGATTTTTTGTAACAACTTTTTAATGAATTTCCCCTCCTTAAAAGGGCTGTGCCCTTGAGATATAAACTTATATATATATATATATAGAGTTGTATATATATATATATATATATATATATATATATATATATATATATATATATATATATATATATATATATATATATATATATATATATATATATATATATATATATATATATAAATAATGAAAAATTAGTCCCATAAATGGTTTATTTTTCTTCCTAAAATGTACATCGAAAGTGGCTTTTTGTTTTTATAAATTTATATAAAATTGTTTTTCTAAATTATTGTCCGTTTGAAAGCTGAAAGTTTGGTTATAGCAAAAGTAATTTCAAATTATTAATAACAGAAAAGCTTTTAATTCAACGATATCAATGTGATGTTGCATTATTTATAAAGAAATTTGAATAAGAAAAAAAATTTCGTCCCTACACTAGTAGATTTTTTTCAAAATGTACTGAAATTTGCTTTTCGTTTCTATAAATATATATAAGAAGGATTTTGTAACTTGTATTTGGTGAAGGAAATTAAATGTTTGTTTGAAATTGCAAAGGAACATCATAAAAAACGTAATTTAAATTTAATTAAAAGCAGAGGAATGTTTAAGTTATTTTATTTCAATGAAGAAGTTGCATTATATATTAACAACTTTATATAAAACAGTTAAATTGTCCCCTCACTTGTAAAGTTAGATTTCGAAAAGCAGTCAAAGTGGCTTTTTGTCTTTATTACTTATATGGGAAAGATTGTGCTAATCCATATTTGGTGAAGGAATTGATATATTATTTGTGAATTGAATGGAAGATCATAGGATACGTAATTTCAAAATTATTACCGATATATATATATATATATATATATATATATATATATATATATATATATATATATATATATATATATATATATATAGTAAGTTATATAAAGATATATATATATATATATATATATATATATATATATATATATATATATAGTGTTATTTGTTGTTATTATATATATATATATATATATAAATATTAAAGATATATATATAGCATAGCAGTATATATATATATATATATTATTATATATATATATATATTAAGTTGTTATTATATATATATATATATATGTTATTATTATTATATATATATATATATGAAGAGTACATATATATATATATATAGTATATATATACATATATATACAGTATATATCTTCGATGCGACATTGGTGCTCTATCCTCTTACCGCCATTATAGGTATTACAAGTGCGCGAGAGAGTTTATCTCTCGCATTCCGCCAAATCTGCATCACAATCGTAGTACTAGAGGTGCTTTATTGTCGCATGAATTATGTGTTAATACTGTGAACTCAAGGCTCTCTCTTTGTATTACCTCTTCTTTCCAGCCATATATGTTATGTGGAATTCCCTGCTTTCATCTGTTTTTCCTTTTTTTTCACTAGAGGTGCCTTGTTGTCGCATGAATACTGTGTGAGTACTGTGAAATCAAGGATCTGACTTTGTGGTATCTCTTTCTTTCCACCCACATCTGTTCTGTGGAATTCCCTGCATTCATCAGTTTTCTCTTCTTTTTTTTTACTAGAGGTTCTTTATTGTCGCATGAATTGTGTGTGAGTACTACTGTGAACTCAAGGCTCTCTCTCTTTGTGGTATCTCTTTTTTCCAGCCACATCTGTTCTGTGGAATTCCCTGCTTTTATTGGTTTTTCTTTCGTTTTTGTACTAGATGTGCTTTGTTGTCGCATGACTTTTGTGTGAGTGCTACTGTGAATCCAAGGCTCTCTCTCTCTTTGTGGTACCTCTTTCTTTCCAGCCACATCTGGTAAGTGGAATTCCCTGCCTTTATCTGTTTTTCCTTCTTTTATTTTACTAGAATTGAATTGTGGTCGCAGGAATTCTGTGTGAGTACTGTGAACTCAAGGCTCTCTCTTTGTGGTTCCTCTTTCTTTCCAGCCACATCTGTTCTGTGGAATTCCCTGCCTTCATCTGTTTTCCTTCTTTTTCTTAACTCTCTTTAAGGCCCACTTCAGGGAATTGCATTAGGTATGGGTTAATTGTGTTTTTTTTTTAATTTTATTTCTCTGCCCCCTCCATGTTTTTCTAATGTATGTTTGTAAAGACCCACATTACCTTTTAGCGTAAAAAAAATTTCTTGCAAACACTTGGCCATTTTCTTTTTCAGATTTCGTTGTGATGGTTAGGCTTTTGGAAATGTAGGCTGGGATATATTTTGGGACAAGATTAACAAAAAAAAATGCAAAAGAAATAAAGTTTTTATTAGGTATAGAATATTTTTGGCAAATTTTCTTTTAGAAGATGGTGAATAGAAACACCATTTTTTAGTTCCGATC
>JABUQX010105223.1:0-23950 GCA_015478945.1 Trachelipus rathkii
GAGAAGAGTCAGGTCAATTACCGCTCCTTGACGGCATAACCAAGAGGTTCTCCAGCACCTCTGAAGATAGGAGTACATTTCTGGCCACCTGCAAATACACCGCCAACTTTCGTCCTGAGTGGATAGGGCCTTTTGACAGAATAATGGCCAAAAAGTCAGTGGCAAGGCCCTGATGGGAGAAGAAGTGTGGAAGAAGTTTTCATGCGGCGTACCGATCTCGAAGACGCCACAGTACGGAATGCAGCGTAGGAGAGGACATGGAAGAGAAGAACTAAGTATCCAAGCATCTGTGATGCTGATGATACATCTTAAGGAGGGATTAGTTGTTCAAGAGTAAAGAGACGTGCTCGATTGTGAAATATAGGGTGCTGCAGCGAAATCGACAGACAGCCTGTCAGACCTAGCTTTTAACAATGAAGAAGCGTGCTCATGATGATCTCTTTAGAAGGTACTAATACTGCTAGATGCCGTCTAGCGCTTGCGGTGGAGCCGATTGTTTCTGCCTTGGAAAGATAAAGAGCTAATGAGGATTCTCTGTCCAGATGAAACTTTTAATATGCTACCAATTGTTTATGAAGGGAAGCATACAAATGCTGCGAAGGCCAGAACGTAGTATTTATATTTTTATATTGATAAATTGTAATAACTAATTCTTTGATTTCACTTCAAATCATTTATTAACCTTTATCTTTGGCTTTTTACATACATTATAGAATCTACAACATCAGAGCATAAATTAAAATAAAATTTATTTAGAAAAACTGATTAACAATAGGAAAAAAATGTAATTTATTTAAGTAGAGATATCCAAAGTTTTTACAAGTAGCAAAATTCAAGTAGCAACATTCCATATTTTCTGGGTAAATGAAAGAACTGAAAATTTTGTATTATAATCTATAAAAGAGGTGAAAAGAAGATGTAATAAATTTATTTTTAAGATTTTCTTAAAACCAAAGTCATGTTTTTTTTTAACAGTTTATTTATAATAAAATGAAATGCATAAAATTTGGATTTATCGATTTATCGGTTATCGCCGATATTTTTATCACGACATCGGATATCGGTTATCGATGATAAGGTTTTCGTTATCGATTTACGGAGCTTTCTATGTCCGATTTTTGTTATCGTGCGCCAGTCTATTTATACTATGATATTAGTTATTATATACTATATAGTGTATATATATTTATATTATTATTTATATTATATACTATACTATATATATTATATTATATATCATATATATAATATATATATTATATTCTTATTAGGATGTACCGATAGTATCTGTATCGGTATCGTGTATCGGCAAAAATTTGGGTTGGTTGCGGTATCGGTATCGGTTTAAAATTCCATGAATGCCCGATACTTTCTACTTTTGGGTGTTGAATAAATATGAGAAACTTTTAGATTAAATAATAAATCTAGTGTTTCGAGATATATAGCTAGTATTAGAGCTTAATGTTTTGTTTTTCCTCTACTTGCTTTTAACTTAGATTTTTATGTCGTTTCTCCAACTTGGGTTTAGCGTAACCATTTACTATTTGAATAGCCATTATTATAATTTATACAGTTTAGCTTCCACTTTTTTAATTGATCAATATATGTTTTTTTCTTTTTTTGTAGCGCAATTTCCGTGAGTGTGTGTAAGTGCGCGAGTGTTTTTTGAACTTTCTTAAAATTATTCAATATTTTAGATATTTACTGGTATTATGCATTTAAAGCGTTTCTAAAATTTCAAAGTTTTTAAATTAGCTTGTTGCGTCGAATAATTTTTTCCGTCATTTCCCTTTGGTTTTGTCTTTTGTTTCTGTTTTTTTTTTTTTTTTTTTTTTTTTTTTTTTTTTTTTTTTTTTTTTTTTTTGAGTGGAGTATGTGCTATGTGTAAGACATAAATACTCTATATACACTGTTTCGAGAAATTCTCGTATCCCTAACTCGATGCTTCTGTGGCTTAAAATCTTTTCTTCCTTTCTACTACAATAAATCTTGTGCTTCTTCTTACTGTTCTCTCTAAATCATCTGAAATCTCATTCTATTTTTTTGATTACCTTACTACTTTTCAAGACTAAACTGTCATATCTTCTCATCAAATATGCTGAGCCGGTAAAATTTCACCATTTTCTCCACAACACTGAATTGTTGGGTTCTTTTCATACTGATTAAAGGTAGGGAAGAAGCAGAATTATTCAGCATTCTCAATAATCTGCAGAACCTTCACATATTCCCGATTGTACCAACCAACTCTGGACACCACTTCACCTATGATTCCCCCACTAATCCTTCTCCCTATCATAAATATGCCACTCTCGCTCCTATCGGTAAATCTAACCACAACCTAATGTCTCTTAATGTTTAATAACTTTTCTCTCCACAGCTCCATCCTGCCCTATGCGGTTTTTTCCGGCACTTTGATCGATCGGGCCGATTTGGGGCATTGAGTTGCTTCTACGCTAACTATAATTGAGGTGACTGCTTTGACTCTGAAGAAGCTTCAGCTTCTGCCGATAGAGTGGGAAGCTGTAATCGTTAATGGGATGGGCAAATTCATTTCTTCTTCGACTAATCTTTTTTTTCTCCTCAAAAACCCATGGTTCAATCGAGCTCGTTCTCTGCCATTCATGCTACAGACAGTGCGTATCGGATGTGAAAAAGTTCTCGTTCTTCTCCTATCACTCTTGCTTATTTCATTCAGCTAGAAATCGTTGCAGGGGTAACTCTTCGACGAGAAAAGCCGACTTTCAATAAACGAAAGCTGGCTGACCACCTTAGCTGTCCTACTGACGGATCTTTCTGGCCTCTTGCCAAAACATCTCTAACAACCTTCTGTAAGTTATCCTTTCCTCCTCTTATTCGCTGCTGATGGTTCTGTTGCTAATGACTGTCCAACTGAAAAGTGCCCAATTTCTTCCAGCCTCTCTATTTTCCCTCTAACTCATTCCTTGACGATTCGTGTCATTCTCTTCCTCCTCCTCTCCTCTCAGGTGTCAAATATCCTTACGCTTGAATTGCATTTGATCGGTAACATGCTCCGAAATCTATGAACGTTAGGAATGCGGATGGACGGGATGGCATTCCCTCCCCGATCTTTGAGGAAGTGGCTTCCATGCTGACGCCCGCCTCGTTCAACTAATATCTTCTATGTCCCCATATAGCACTTTCCTCAGTGTTGAAAGCGCGCAATATGTCACACCTATTCCGAAAAAAAAGAAGCCGCTCGATCCTTTTAACTATCGCCTATAGCTCTCACTTATATTCTATCTAAGATCTTGAAACCCTTCTCAACCCTCACTTCTTAGACCATCTGAATCTCATTCCAAATTCTTTCCGATCGCCCACGTACGGCTTTCGGCTACTCGAGGTCTAAGACCTAGCGATATACTTTCCGTACTTAACAGATTTATGTTTTCCGCCCTCAGGAACTAAACGGGGAGACTTGGTGGTGCGCTGCCAATCCAATACATCTGACGCGGTATGGCAGGTGTCACTGCTCTCCAAGCTCCCTCCTCTGGGTTTTCCTTCTTCTCTTGCTTACTTATGTCTAGCTTCTTCAATCGCGTCAATATGGCTAGTGTGATGGGGCGACTTCTCTCTTTTTCAGTCAATAAGTGGTGTTCTCAAGGTTCTGTATTATTCTTTCTTTATTCCTGCTCTTCATTAAACTTCTAAATGCAGCTTTAACTGTATACACTCATATAAAGATGACTTTCGACCTAGCTAATTTTATGGGTAATAAATTTATAATCAACACCTTCTTTAACTTCTAGAATTGCCTGCTCGTCTAAATTCTTTCCGATTCTACTTCTCGCTGATTCTGGATAGAATTTCAGGTGGGGGTCGTCTCAACATTGTGAATTTAGTTCTTTAAACCCAACTTCTTAGCAAATTTTCATAGTCATCGCTGCTAAGGTGGCGCCCTCTTGCGAACGCTTCTCTCGTCTATGCTGTTGACAATTAAACATCCTTGCCTTAACAATAAACAAAAAAATGTCTGGAAACCGCCACTCACAACGGTTGCTGAGGGTGGCCTCAAGGAAGGAACATAAGTTAATTTCCTGTTAAGACTGCGAGAACTTTTTTTTTCTCTTCTTCTCAGTTACTCCAGCTATTACAAGGTTTCATCCGCCCTTTTAGGAGTATGCCTCATATCTGGGGTGGTTCCAGGTTTCAACCGGTTTTTGAATAGGGTAGAGTCAAAGGCAAAAGGCTTTTAACTATCCTGTACTTTCTAGTTCTCTATCTTTGCAGCGCGATGTTGTGTTTTATTTTTTTTCTATAGGTAACAAGTAGCGCAAGTGCCGAAGGAACTCCACTCGCGTCCACCACCACTTTAAAGACTCCGTCGTAGCACAAAGGTGCCTGTGTCGGCCACAGGAAGTTTGTGTTGATATTTGGAATGGGAATAGTTCGCTGCGGTGCTTTCCTTCTTTCCTGCCATCTCTGTTTTGTGGAATTCTCTTCCATCAACTGTGTTTCCTACTCAATTTAATCTCCTCAGCTTTAAAATCTGCGTCTGTGCTCATCTGCGTAATTTGCGGTGACGACTTAAAAAAAATAAAAAATAGAATAAAAGGTTCTAATAAGCGGAACTTTATTAAGCTAAGCTGATAACCCACACGGAATGGCTCTCCGACGTGAACCACTTCTAGAATGAATTTAAATAACATAACCGAATAACCGAGGAGCGTGACAAAAAAAAAAGATTCACTAGAAGTGGAAGCGGCCTTATCAGCAACAACCCCGGGCAACAGCACTGATAGTGACGATGGTGGCTTTTCCAGGCAAATAAACCTACTGAAGAGAAGAGGATTTGGAAGTGTTAGACTTTGATAAGTTCATGGTCCGAAATTTGCATTGACTCTCAGTTCCCCGTAAAACCGCGCCTGCAAGGAACCCCATCGAAAAAAACTGAGAGACAGTCATCAAGGAAGCAAAGATAATTCAAATTTACAATCTGTGAAAGAGAGATAAGGCTCAACGAAAACATGGAGATGCTGCCTACAGAAGAGAATCCTTTCATGTGGTGACATGAAAATGAGCCAAGGTTTCCTTTATTATCTTTGCTTGCAAGAAAATAATTATCACCCGCCTCCCTCATCAGTCGAGAGGAAGCGTATTTTTAGTGTAGGTGAAAAGGTAAACACCCCAAAAAGAAACAGGCTCCCCCAGATACTAGCGAAAGCTTAATTTTTTGCATCAACAGATTTGAGAATTTTTGAATGTTGACGTAATTGAATGATATCTACTTATCTTAAGGAGTATATTTATTATGTCATGTTTGAGTAATAGCGTTTTTATTTTTGTCTTTTCACAGCAAATTAATTGAGGTCTCTTCTTTCAATTATTTTATTCTTATATTGTAGGCTAATTAAAAAATCTTCTGTAAATTGTAATCATGTTAGAATATAAAAGCTAGTAGCTAACTTTGTTAATACTTACTGAAAATGGAAATGGAATATTTTTTGAAAAAAAAACACATAACTAAAAAAAGTAATAATATATATTTGCATTTTATTATTCCTTAAATTTAAAACTTATTTTAATTTATAAAAGTAAATATACTTTGGCACTAACCAAATATAAATTAAATGACTAAGTATTGGTTGTAGTTGTACAGGGATGCAATCCTGAGTTGAACTAGCAGTACAACAAATGTTTTAATCTTATTACTTGTGTATTTATTGATATTACAGTAAAGTATCGGTATCGGTATGGGTATCGGCACCTAAAAAAAATAGAGTATCGGTATCGGTTATCGGCACCTTTCTGGTATCGGTACATCCTAAATATTATATTTATATATTATATATATATATATTATATATAAATATATAATTATATATATAATATTATATATATATTATATATAATATATAGTATATATATAATTAATATATATATATATATACTATTATATATAATGAAGGTATGTTGAGAATGGTT
Organism: Trachelipus rathkii; assembly: GCA_015478945.1. NCBI lineage: Eukaryota > Metazoa > Arthropoda > Malacostraca > Isopoda > Trachelipodidae > Trachelipus > Trachelipus rathkii. Next base: position 5,944 of record JABUQX010105223.1, read on the forward strand.
TGGTCATCGTGGAAAGGATGAATCGATACCCCGTTGTTAAGCGGATTATAGGGAGTAGTGTTTGGGAACGCGACTCGGCTGGGAGTACCGAAGAGAAAGTGATTGAGTCGGTGAACGAATGTCCTGAAGGAGAGAAATGTGAGTTTCGGCAGAGGCGAGAATAAAGGTGCATGATAGGAGAGATGGCGGGGTTTTGTATGGGGGGCATGGTTGTGGCCACCTGGCCTAAGGGAAGAACCCTTGCATTGACGATTTATCATAGTTGAGGGTCCGTCGCCGGTCCAATGATGCTCTAGGGGTGGATTTTCTGTCTGTGACGAGCTCTCACTATTAATGGTACAGAGGGGGCGGTAAGGCTGGGCTTTCTTTTCGACGTTTGTCATGTTCCCTACTTGCTTTTCTTTTCCGATGCTTGTAGCGGCGCACCTTACCCCATCTTGGGGCAAAAAGGAAGGTGAAGAAAGAAAGCAAGATATATATATATATATATCTATGTACTAATACTATATTATATATATATATATATATATATATATATATAATATATATATATAATTATATATATCTATATATTTATATATATATCATATATAATAATATATATACTATATACTTACATGAAATATAGAAATGTATGAATGATGTAATAGTAATATTTCATCACACTTTAGTTTCATAAAATGTAATTAATGTAAGTGCGTAGTTGTGTATCTGGCCCAGGTTGATGAACTGGCATTGACGAGATGATAACATATTAGGGTTTTATCCCAATGCTTTGAATCTCTAGGGTGGAATTTTGGCCGAGACGGGCTCGACTTAGGTCATGCACATCTACTTTACTGTTCCGGTGCATATTGCGTACCCAACCCTATTCTGTGTTTACATAAATATAGTTTTAAATTAAAGGAAGACCAGGATTTTGGGTTTTAGCCATCCCTTCTCCGAAATGGTTCCAATTTTCAGACAATTGGCCAAATAAAAAGTTAACTAGCTTTCCTTGACCAAAAAAAATGACAATTTCATGTATACCAATTTTTTTTTTTTTTTTAACTGTTCCAAGGCCAGAGGCAAAACTGTTGCACATACGAATAAAAAAATAACAAAAATAAAACGTGTATCTCTTCTAACTACAAATTATCCAAAAAATTTCATGTTAATCGGATTAATTACCATTTTTCAAAAAAAAAAAAAAAAAATCAAACTTTCTTATTCTTCCAAAAAAAAAAAAAAAGTTAGTTTCGGAATTCGACCAATTCTGGGATCTGGTGTTAAAAATCCAATGTTGACAATCCTTAAATAATAGACCTATCTTTGCATAGTTCAAGCTTTAATTCATTTTGATATAAATTCTAGAATGTTAATCAAAAAGTGTCAAAAACATAGTTTTTCTTCAAATGAAAATACAAAGCAAATCAATAAACAAAAAACACTAAATCGACGTTTTAGGCGGTCAGAAAAAGTGATTAACTTTTTATTTGGCTAAATTGGTAGAAAATTGTGACTATTTCTTCTTGAGGACGGAAGGGGGGGGGGGCTAAAACTCAAAATCCTGGCCTACCCTTAAACTAATAAGTAACAAAAGAATAACTCGAATATTTGAAAATGCAATCAGCTGTTCAAGATCTGCGGTTCGTGGAAATGCATGTCTTCGTATTGTCAAATTTTTAGTTGTGATTTGATGTTCGAGAATAGATTAAGTAATTACTAAAAAAAAAAAAAAAAAAGTTTGGGTAAAACAAATTTACCCGACTTTTTTCTATCCAATTTAATTAATTAATCTTTTTCTCGAATGACAAAATGAATTAAAAGTTTCGACACTTTGAGGACAGTAAAATAGGTCTCTTCTTGAGCCCTGGGAAACGCCTTGAAAAAAGTAAAAAGTTCGTGCACTCGTCATAAGTTCTATCAGCAAAGTTTTTTTTCAAATCCTTTATCAACTTGCATGTGATGCGCCACTAAACCAAGACCTTCGAAAGCGCCAAAAGAAGTCGAGTTTCAATAAAATTTGTAGAGTATTGTGAAGGTCGATCTTGCCTAACCAGCAAACTTAAGAAGCCATGATAAGTCGGAAGACCATAGACTTAAAAAAACAGGAACTCAGATGCTGGGAATCTGCGTTAGAATTCCACACGGAGTCGACCTAGGACCCAATTTTAACAGGTTGAAAAACTATTACATTTTACATTCGACCTCTTTCAGAAAGTACGGAAGTCTTAACACGATGAGTAAAGGTTCAATGTCTACTGTTCTTGAACAACTGAAAGCTAACTCAAATCTTGCACGAACATCTTATATGATATCAATCCTTTGATAAGATAAAAGCTGCTGTCATTACTGCAAACAGTAAAATACTCTCTCTTCAAAATCCCTAAAAACTAATAGAATCTGGTTTAAAATCCTAATTTTAAAAATACGATTTTGCATCTAATTTCTTACCAATGATTAAGATTATGGAATAGTTTGTAAAGCTTTTGTCGCCGATCCGATCCTTCCATTTTGGGGATAACATTGTGATAAGCTTCCCAAAAGGACCTTCCGAACCCACCGAACATTCCTGCAATTGCCAATTCATATTCGTGGTGACCGTAAAAAGAAGCAGGATCAAAAATAACTGGAATATATTATATTTCATAAAAAAAAGGTTAAAACAGAATATTTCCATACAAAAATTGTATACTTAGTAATGTAGAAATTTAATCTTATTTTAATGATGTTGCCCCCCCCCCCCTTTCTCATGATAATTGACCTATGCATCAGAATATTTATTAAAAATGGGAAATAGAAATAATTTAAAACTAATAAACAACGTATTAGTAATTTTATGCACCTTTCTTTATTATTATTAATTATGGTTGGCACTGATTAAATCAAATTGATTTAATCAGTTGATTAAATCAATTGATTTTTTTTTTTATGAAAAAATTATGATTTTTTTAAACAAATTTTTTCCCCCAAATTAATAATTATTCCTAGTTATCACCTGATTAATGATAAGTATATTTCATCTATATAATAAGCAAATTCATCAATGTAGTTTTAAATCATTTTCAATAAAGAAATAAATAAAATTAGATTACTCAGATATTATACAGTATAGGTATATATAATTTTAATAACAATTAAACTAAATAATAATTATATTTACTAAACTTATTATTAATTAGGTAATACCTAATTAGGATTATTTACTAATTTAATCAAAATAATAATTAAAAAGGCAATTTGTGCCTAAAAAATCAAATAAGTAATAAAAAAAATCAAATAAATCATTGATTTTTTTGTTGATATTTTTAAAAAAATCTAAAAAATCACCAACCCTGTTATTAATTATTTCTCCAGTATGGTAAAAGACAAAAAATAATGACCTAAGAATCAAATACGAAGCTTTGAGATTTTAAATCATTATATTTATTGAAATTCTCATTTCCTACAGTAATATATGGTTTACCATTACTCATGTATGAGAGATTGAGAACTCTAGTACCTCTTCTAATAATGGTTTATGTAAGGCCTTCAGAAGAAGAAAAATACTTAACCAGGTTCATTGGCAGTTTCTCCAATATTTCCACTCCATAAGTCTCCATGAAGTAAAGATGGCTCGATGTCCATTCCTTTAAAAAATTCTGGCAACTTCACACTAAGAGTCGACCATAAACTTACTGCTTCTCTGTCGCCATACTGAAAAAAATAATAATAAACTTATTCAAAACTTATTTGAAGGCTTACTATTTCTTAAGCAACTCGGAATATATAGTTAATTTATTAAAAAATAAAAAAAAAGAATTTTTTAAAAAATAATTCGCACACACACACACAATTCAGAAATACTCCTTTCTAAAAACGGCTGCATTCAATATCAAATGAATGACATGTTTCCCACAGGTTTCCATATTAATGATACAAAAATACAAGCAATGAGAAAAAAATAAAAGAAATTAAAATATCTATATATATATAATATATATATATATATATAAAGCAAAGCCAGGGTGAAACATTTATTATGTTAATGTCAGATAATACGGTTTTAATCCTCATACCCCCCTAGAGTCATCACTACTAGTATATCTTGAAAAACATTACTAGGGTAAGATTTTTATATTTAATTTAGAAACATTGAATATTAAATGAAGAAATCAGCTGTTCTTAGATTCAGCCTGATTTAAATTTCAAAACAATAAGAATTAGTAATAATAGTGGCATGAAGTAGTTTTATATATTTATGAAGAAAGTGTGTGTGTGTGTAGGTGTGTGTGTGTGAATATTAAAAGCTTTCAAAAATTATAATTTGTATATTACCTTAAGTGTTTCGATATTGGAAATCGTAGAAAAAATTTTTTGTCTTCCTTATTTGTCTCCGTTTCGGAGTTAATAAAAATTCTAAGTTTTACAGACTCGGATTTTGATTCAGACTCCAATAGAATTTAGACCTGACTTTGGTTCCGGCTCCGGCTCCGGCTCCGGCTCCGGCTCCGGCTTCTTCCGATCATATATATGACTCTGGTTTCGGTTCTGATTCCGACTGCTTTCGCTCAAGCGACTCCTGTTTCGGTTCCGAGAATCCAATCCCCAAAAGTTTACCGATTCTGTGTTTCAGGGTTCCGGTTCTGATCCTGCAGTCCTGAATAATAATAATAATAATAATAATAATAATAATAATAATAATAATAATAATAATAATAATAATAATAATAATAATAATAATAATAATAATAATAATAATAATAATAATAATAATAATAATAATAATATAATAATCGAACTTTCCATTGCAAGTTGCATCTTCGGCTGTAAACCGCGATTCAGGGAGCATGTATAGATATTTGTACGTCGGATATAGGAATTTTTATTAGAATAAAAAAATAATAAAAGAGAGGGCCCGATTACCCCCTCCCTCTACCTACTGACGGATGCATTTATTCGAAATACCATTTCTCTCTCTCATCATTAATTGCTATATACTTAATTTTCATCGATCTATGGTTGAATGACCTGTGTGTTTAACTATGCTGTTTTTAACGTGTTCCACCTTAGAAGTCATGTGAATTTTATAGCTTTATCAAATTACTTAACTGGCAGTCTTGCTAGTCTAATCTCAATCTGAAAATTCTGACTGTGTGTATTTTTATGGTACGAAGAACTTTACTGATGTTATATTACTAATTATCATTATCTTTACACTTGAACCTTAAAATCGATGTATATGAGCGGTATTATAGGTTACTCTTATATCCCACAAATTTGAAAATTGAAAGAATTATAAGAATCGTCTAATTATATAAATTTACGACCTTACGATATTTAATTTTTTAGCTATAACATTACTTTGTTATTATAACTGTTTTAATTTATTATTTCTCCATATTTTTTTATGAAGTGACTTCCAATTGGTCGCCATCACCGAGTGCTTTTTTTCATTAATATCTTACTTGACAATTAATTTAAATCATTGAGCTTTCAAATTCTTACATCCTATTCAACATAGGAGTTTATCTGTATTCTCCTCACAGATTTTGTCCTATCCAAGTATACTTGAATCATTTTGGGGAGTGATTAATCCTTGCTTTACTTCTAAGATTTTCATTTATAAAAATGCTAAATCTTAAACGATGTTGCGTTTATATTTGTTGTCTTTCTAGAGAAATGCATTTTTTATTATCAGTTGTTTGGGTTTTTAAAATGAGAATGCTCATTTAAGACTCCTCTTAGGTGTTTTGTAGATGTTTTTTTTGGTTGTTTTCTGTTTTTTTATAGAGTTATTTTTTGACTAAATACAACAGGAATAAAATAAGTTAAAGAGAGGCTTTAAGTAAAAAAAAAGCATATACGGACGGAGAATCTTCTGTTATTATTTTAATATTTTTCTTTACAATTCTAAAAAGTTTGACACACACCCGTCAGCGGCATTAGCCTACTTTCTAGTGAAAGAGTGAACTTGATCTGTAAACAGTTTTTATGCTCACTAAGTCGATTGATGTCTAAAACTAGGATCCGGCAGGGAGCCGAATCCCCGCGCCCTTGCCAAAAAATGCGACTGTTCTTGTCGCCATGCATATCCGCGGAGATTGAGTGTTTTCTACAAGCTATGCTTGGCGAGTAATGATTAATAGGGCAAGTATAATTGATATAATTTAGAATACACTTTAAAATAAAAAAAATTATTATTAACAACAAATATAATGACAGAACAATAAGAGAGATAGAAGAGCATAGAAGAGTAATGGAATGTGCAAGAGTGAAGCAGAGATAGGAGGAGAGAGTTAGGAAGAGATGACAGATAAGAGGAATGAGAGCGGATAGAGACGAAGAGAAGAGAGTGGAAGAGAGGAGAGACAGAGAATGAAAATACCAATAACTTTATTATATAAATAGATCAGAAATTGATATTATCAAAACGCTATAATAGTAAGATACACATTTTTCAGAGGATTAGTTATTTTATCTTTATATTTGCCAAAGGTTATAAGATTTATGAAGAATGGAATACTCAAATAGTTTACATTTTTACCCAACAGTTTTTAAATAATATTAACATAATTAAACCGAAAGATATTTATCTCATTTTACTACTAAATATTTGTCATGAAATTTGGAATTTGATTCATTTAAACAACGTGTAATGTACTAAGTGAATTAATTGGAGTGTTATATAAGAAGAATAATTTTATTTATCAGTACTGTTCTCTTCATCAATCTCTTCTCTCCTCTACTCTATAATATTATATATATATATATATATATATATTATAATATTTGTAATGATTTAATAATACTAAATACTTAAAATTTAATTCACATAAATAAAAAAATAATCTACAATTAAAACATTATATATTAATATATATTATATTAATATAATATATAATATATATAATATAATTAATATTAAATATATTAATTATTATATTAAATAATTAATATTAATAATATATATATATTATAATATATAATATTAATTATATATAATATATAATATTAATATATAATTAAATTAATATTCTTATAGTGTTGTAATGTGGTTTTCCAGAGGTTGCTTATTCATTTATGCTTTTTTCTCTAATTGGTTATATATACAATTGTGTATGTTGAATGAGGATTAGTTATTCGAGAGATCTTTATTGGGTTTTCTTTTTCTTACTACACACTTAACATTTTGATTTTTTATTCTTTTTGTATATTTCGTAATTGCTAACCTTTTGTACGATTGAAACTTATCTAATCATATCAGTTAACCTTTAACTAAATTATTTTCTCACTGTTGAAGGAATCAGTCTCTTTCCTCTTTATGGAAAGTATCTAATATTTTTCCGAACTTTCGGATAACATTTCGAAGCTGGACCTAGGGCATCTAAACAAACGTGAAAAAAGGTAGAAGCAACTATTGTAATATTCATTTATATTTTTAGACTATTATTCAATTTGCATATAGAAATATGTTATAGACATCAGGATTTTTGAGTTGTGTAATAAAAAACCTAACAGTAAATTAAGTTATTTTTTTTATCTTAAAAAAATTATAAATAGTATTAAAATCTCGTTCTGTTTAGGCAATGAAATTTTTTCAATATAAAAAAATAAAATCAAGATTTTTTTAGGCAGAAAAAGGAATTAAAATAATTTTTGTCGCATATAAAATTGAATAAATATATATATATTTGTTGCAGTAAATATGATAAAAAGATATGTTTAACATGATCGAAATAAATGATATTTGACTGTTTGTGCGGTATACATAATATTATATTACAGCGTGATAGAAAAATCCTCAACATATAAATAAAAAGAAAATTCACATAATAGGAATTAAAATAGTTGATTAAAACAAATGGAAAGATAAATTAATGAATAGATTTTATGCGTGTAGATATGCCGTGATCCTTTAGAGTAGCAATGAGGATTACCCAGAACTGTCATGGGTTTTTTGTTACGTAACAAAACACTTTTTTGGGCTCTTTGGTTGGCGGTTATTTGAATTTTTCCTAAATACTTGCGTGGCATTTGCAGACGTTTTTATGTAAATAATGTAAATACTAATATTTATCTTATTTTTATGGGAAACATTTTGAATTATATTAATATAGATTAATATTATAATATATATATATAATATTATATTATTATAATAATATATTATATTAATTATAAGTATTAATATAAGTTATTTGTATAGAGTAATATAAATATATAACTAATTAATCATTATAGTGGCGAAAGACTCCAGTTCAATCTTATTGATTGCGCGTAAAATTACTTGATTGACAGACTGAAATATTAATAATGAATATAATATAAATTTAATCCTTTTTTTCAAAAAATTTGCAGTTATTTATTTTCATTTTCACATTTATTATAAAATATTATATATATATATATATACTAATATATAATATATATTATATATATATTATATATATATCTAAAATATATTTATTAATATATATATATATATTAATATTATATTTATATATAAATTATTATAAATACAGATTAATATATATATTTTAATTGTAACTGTATCAAGTGCGCTTGAAAAAGGCGGGATCAATTAAAAAAAATGAATTAATATCAATTAATATAGGAATCTCTAAAATTGTCGGATCAATTGCGAAGCAACAGTGATTCAAGTATTATATATATGTTCACATCTTCAGCCAAATTCAATTGCGCAAGAAATGTATAATGATATACACATACAATAACCTCATGATCCTACGTTTTGTCGCCTGGACGCGTATTTGAAAAGCGAGTTTTTCTCGTAATCTAAAGCATGAGGAACTTTAAATTTCGCGGTTCAACGTTCTGGACTTGTAAATATAATACAATTTAAAAAAGAAATTATAAAATTCATAAATTATTGTAGTATAAGTGATAATACATACATTACATTTGACTTTTTCGTAACAAAATAAGTAACTACAAAAGTTCCTTATTTAATAATATGCATTTAATAAAAGTATGAATTATGAAAACATCTTAGAACAAAATAAAAAATATGTCAATAAGTCTTAACAGTTTCCTTTGGAAAGAAATAGTATTATATGGCAAACTAGTTGAAACTATCCCTATATCGTATTATTATTATTTATTAATTATATTTATAATTTATTATTATATTATTGATTGATTAATTATTATATATTCATTTATATAAATTATAATTATTAATTATTAATATAATTATAACTAATAATTATATATAATTATCAATATAAACTATATACTTATATTATAATATTATAATTATTATTATTATTATTAATTATAATTATATTATTATTAATTATTATATTATATATTATATTATAATATTATATTATTGATTATTTATATTATTATTATAATTATTATTATAATTATAATTATAATTATATTATAAATTATAATTATACATTTAATTATAGATTATAATATATATTATCTATTAATTATTATTATATATATTATTATTATATATTATTAATTTATTATTTATTATTATGTATATTATTATTTATATTATTAGTTAGTTTTACTTTTTACTTCCTGATTCCCTAAATATTTTCTTCCTGACATTAATTTCCTTAATGTTGAATCTAAGAAATAATTTGCCACAAGAAAGTAAGTAGGCATATTTATATTTATGTAGGATCCTGACCGGTTCCGTCCGTAAACCTCTGACATTTTCAGAGTTTTTCTAGTCTACTTATTGAATCTGGTATTTTAAACTTTAAATTGATAAATTACTTTACAAATTTAAAGATTTTAAATTTTCGTATCTCATATGTTTATATTGTAACTAAAGGGACCAATACGATTGAACTTTATGTTAATGTCTGGTTTTGATGTTTTATGTAAGTAAAGCCTGCAGCTAATTTTTTTCAGTTTTTGGGCTCCACATGAGGAGTGTAAAATTTTTATTTGTGTTTGAATATGTCTATTTCAGGTTAACAGTTGTCTGTTATTGCTCAGTGAATATAAATGTAGTATTTTTAAATGATCTAGGGTGTAAAGCTGTGCCTGTGTAATGCCCCTATCGTTATCTCTATTAGTCGCGTGCTAACCAATATACTGCTCCGACCTGTATAATCAGTCAGCACTCGGACATGCGAATTGGTATACGAACAATGGTGTTTAACTGCAACAGGGTATCCTAGTATGAATAACGCAAGGAAAAGAAATGTTCTTCTTCCGTTTTGTGATATCGTTTTAATTTTTGTGATTTTGAATAATCTGTTTTGTGTTCTTGACCAATTTTTTCTTCCCGTCGGTTCTACTTTTCAAGCAAGTGTTTTTTGTTCATTGGTATTTTCTTGTTAGAAGTTTTTTAATAAGTTATTATTATTGTTGTTAGAATGTGCCGTTGTTTCCCTTAGTAGGTATAATTATTTTGTTCTGTTTTTGTAATGTCTCGGTTTTTTTTTAATTAGGAGTTTTTGTTGATTGTTTTTTTCTGTTTTTTTTATTATATTTTTCTCTTCTTATCTCTTTTTTTTTTTTTTTTTTTTTCCGTTTATAATTGTTTTTTATATGTATTAAGGTGTGTTTACAATTCTTTTGATTTTTCTTTAGTCCTTTGGTATTTCTTTTAACTTTCATGTCTCAAATGACTCCCAATCCGAGCACAAGACACAAGGGCAGAGCCCTATTCCAGGAAGGGGTTTTCTCACTTTTAGGTCTGAACTGTTTCTATCAATACTTACACATAAAATTGAATTTTTAAATACTTCTGGGAAGTAGGAGTGTTTTGACTCAAGGTACAGACCCCATTTATCGAAGTTGGTTTGGACGATGTCATGCCTGTGGATAAAAAGCTTCCATCATCAATTAATTTGAGATTTTAAACATATCCCTAATTATCTCAATATTATTTAGAGATGTTTCAGATGTGAATATATATATAATTATATATATATAATATATATATATATATATATATTATATAATTATTTATATATATTATATAAATTATATATATTATATATATATATACTATATGTATATATTATTATTTATATATAATATAATATCTAATATATATAATATATATATATAGTACATATATATAATACATACTATTATACATGCAATTACTTACTATCTTATGATAACTAGTTAGATATCATATTTGTCAGAAGCATAATCCTCAATCAAGATTACTATACTATTTATATATAATAAAGCCCTTATATTGAGTAAGAAGAGTTCCTAAGACCAAATATAGGTTGATCGAAAAGAAAAGTTTTATCATGCAATGCTAAGTAGTAAAGGTGGCGAAGCATGCGATACCCCAAGTAGGAGATTGGGAAATAGTCTAAAAATGTAGGGTGGATTTTGTGTCAGGAAACACAAAAGCAGTCTTACCACAACAGTGTGCACAACTAAATGACAATAAGTCATCAGAGAAAATAGTGGGAAGAGTGGGGTTCGCGACAAGGGTTCTGACAGCTGGGGCCAAAGACACTAATGTGAATGTGACGCCGTCAATTTCATAGATATAGTCACCGATTGCCATAAAATATATACCAGAAACCAAAGCGGGAACGCAAAGGGGAACCTTGAACACAACTGGAGCTAGTTAGAGCCTTCTAAGTTTGCCAAGGAATGCTATAACCCAATGTGGGCCACACCACACCAACTCACGTTAGGAATAAGTGAAGATCAAATGAGAACGTACTACAATTTCAAAATTGGCATCTTGATAACCTCTTGGCGGTTGGGCAGATATGGCAAATGAAATTTTAATATTAAGACAATACAAAAGTGTAAGGTTCTTCACTCGCTATGGTTTGCTCCTGCCTCTACAAACAAGAAAGTTTTACAAACAACGGGAATATCTGAAATGGGAGTTGGCTTGAGGTCTGTGGATCCAAGGAGAAATGATTGTAGGTGTGAATATAAGCAGTAATGATTTTTTGATAAAGTACACTCAACTACAGTGTTGGAGCAAGGAATAAAGAGCTTAATAAAGCATGCTGAGGCATAATAAATCGCAAATGTTGTTTACAAGAGCAAAGAAGAAATAAGTAAACTGTATTATAGGCTATGCTTATTGGCTCAATATAATACAAGCACGTATTAGTGCACCAAAGTTGCCTGGGTCTGCCTCTTAATTTAAAGAAAAACGAGCTTCGATATGCATCAGAGAGAGAGAACAGGGAGGAAGAGAGAAGGAGCAGAGAGAGAGAGAGAGGAGAGGGAGAGAGGAAGAGAGAGAGGCGAGAGAGCCACGACGAGGCGTAAAAGAGAGTGGTAACGAAGTGAACGAGAGAACGAGTAAGGAAGAAATGAGAGAGAGTAAGACCCTAGCCGGAGACAACGAGAGAAGGAGAGCTGGCACAGAAGAGAGACTTGAAGAGGAGATGAAGAGCAGCACGTAGAGTCAGAAACGATAGAAAGGCCGAGACATAAACAGAGCGATTATGTCTCTCGATTACCAGAAGCGGTAAGCAAAACTGATACGCCCGCGCCGAGATGAAAAACGAGCATAAGGTCGCAAGTGAGACTGTGAAAGTGCATGAAAACAGTGGCGTATAAGATGTTTTTCCTTTTTGCGCTCTGTGCAGAACGAATTTCCGCAAAAACCAAAATAGGGTCACAAATGAAACAAAAGACCCAGGATGAATTCCAAGCACATAGTAGAGCCTTAACCATAATGAATAATGCAGACAGGTAAAATCCAAACTCCATACGAAAAAGGGCGTGATGAGGCAAAATTCTTGTTTATAGGACTAATACTGCAATGGTATACTAACTGAGAATACAACAGAGACCATCCAAATGTATCTATCCCAAATATAGTAGAGCAAGAGGCAGGGCCCGCTGAGGAGACACAGAACCTCGGGGCATAACCAAGAAAAATGTAGAGACAAGCCATCATCTTTAATATAAGAAACGGCTTCTCCCAGCAAGGCGGTTGTAAATTTGGAATATTTTATATACAATTGAAATCTTTAAGAGTTATATATATTAATAACTAATAATATAATATATATTCATATATTACACAGTATATTTATTCTTTTGAGGCCTACGCCCTACTATATAGATAATAGCAATATACCGATTGTGAATGGAAAAAGCCATATTTATACGTCATAAAGATATATTATATATATAAGACATAATTATATGTTATTTTTTTGTAGTTTATGTATTCTTTACTAAAGGCTAATGATTTATTATATAGGTTTTAAGAAACTTAGAGAGACCGTATCTGATAAGAGATTAAGAAAAAGTTAGATAATAAATAAGGTGGTCTTTAGAGAGGAAAGATATTTATTTATGTAGTAGAAAGTTTTGGGATTTTATCATTTTATATAAAGAATTATGTAAATAATATATATATATATATATATCATATAATATATAATACTCTAATACAAAATCAAAGTTTGTAGTAAATATCAATACCTACTAGAGAAAATTCTATTAAAAATTTATTCTTACTCATGTATCGGAAGAATTAAAAAATACGAGATTCTTTAAAAAGCATTAAAGAATATAACTACATAGGAGCTATAAAAGATTAGAGTATACGTGAGGCCATAGTTTCTAAGAAGCAAAACGGACATCAGGTACGTATCAAGTACTTAAATATATAACTGTGCGTGCTTCCAAACTAACTAGTATAAAAGAAGGGAAATACTGTAGTATTAAAAGAGTACAAATATAAGAGCTAAACATATTCAGTTTGGCAAATATTTAAATATATCATATATCGTAAATTAAAGGGTCGTTTAGTTCTTCCTCTTCATTTATTATAGAAATGCAAACTATAATTTAATAATAAATTATATATAATATCTTTAAAACGTTATAGATTAATACATTAATATATTACATTTATATTTAAAGCAAATAAACTCCATCAAAATATCTTACGATAAAGGATAAATAATAGTAGCTATCCTATCCCCTCAATATCTATATCAACGTAGGCCAATGATATATACCGACATACTTATCCTTAACATATATATATATAGTATTTCAATCTGTATAATATATATATATCAGATTCTCACGTAAGACCGCCCGTAACAATGTATCAAAAACGACCGAACCTGAGAGAGATCAACCCGGAAGATCCTGAAGCGATGAAACTGCATGAAGAAATGCCCATGTAATCACACCGCCCGCCTCTGAAATATGGTATACATTATATAATATATAAATATAATAATATTATAGATAAAATATTGGAACTAATATAATATAACTATATATATTGAGAGAATGAATGATGAGATTCAAGATAATTTAAGAAATAAGGAAGTAAACTGAAACTGCACTAACGTAAAAAACATATATAATCTACAAGTATTCTACAAGTATAATTACTATTATATAATAATAATATATGGATATTAGAAATTAAATTGATAAAGAAAAATTTGCCATTTATACTTAGTCTATTTAATAAATTTTCTCAAATTTATTTCAATGAATTGGAGGAAGAATGTTCTTAACGGGGTAACAACATAACGTAACAACTGAGAATCGATATTGAAAGATCCACAAAAACAAACTTAATATCGAGAAAACATTAATTCATAAAAAGTGAAAAATAGTTAAATATATATGATAAAAGCAACAGTATGTACGAGACAGTTCTTAGATGATATTTTTTGGAAATAGCAAGGGGTATAATTACCAAGAAATAAAAATTTATATTAACATTCCTTAGTGTAAAGTAATAATTAAGGTTAAAATTAATTTCATAAATATACCTTATATTACAATCAATAATATATATATTATATATATTATAAAATTTATAAAGTATTAGAGAGAAATCAATGGAGGTTAGCACATCTTTCAGTATTGAATTGAGAAAAGCCCGCTTTGCTCGTCGAAAGAGTATCCCTGCAACGATTTCTATTCTGAATGAAAAATTAGCAAAGAGTGATAGAAGAACGAAAATTTTTCCACCTCCACTCCCGATACGCACTGGTCTCTAGCCCCTGAATGAAAACCCAAAGCAGCGAATGTCACCGCTCGCGACCATGCGTTTTATGAGGAGAGAAAAGATTTTAGGTTCGGCAGAACGAATGGAAATGGGAAAACCTGCTCATGACACATCAAACTGTTATCTAATATATAATATCATATAACTCTAATAGTATTTTGATTACAACCAGAAAAAAAAAGGTGGGTCAGTTACCCCCCGTATTAAGTCGCCTTAGTCGCCACTAGTCCGGCTTTCCGAGCGGCGAATGTAGCACCAGAAA
Organism: Trachelipus rathkii; assembly: GCA_015478945.1. NCBI lineage: Eukaryota > Metazoa > Arthropoda > Malacostraca > Isopoda > Trachelipodidae > Trachelipus > Trachelipus rathkii. Next base: position 21,153 of record JABUQX010105223.1, read on the forward strand.
AGTGCGGACTAGCGGAGGCGTGCGGATAGACGTCAGCCCATACGGACTGCAACTGCGGATCAATCAAATAAAAGGTTTTCCGCCATTTTTTGTGTTCAACAACTTTTTGAAAAAAAATAAAAGTATCAGTTTACTTATTTAACCAGCAATTCCTTCATTGGTTAATTAAATAAAGATGATTTTCCTCATTATTGTATATAGCACAATACTACTTTAAAACCCTATTAATAGTCATACTAGAGAGGAGGCTAAAGAATTCAACACTTCCAAAGGGAAATATCAGTTGATGATTACACATACACATAAGAAGTGTAACCATAATATAAACAGGATTTAACTGCCGATCTTATCTACAGAATGGTCTGCATCTAACCACAGCCAATCAGACTTAACTTAATTTTATATTCATAAATCTGCAGATATATACATAACTGAGCACAATCTAAAATCAAATTCTTGGTTGGTAAGAACTCCCAAATATTTTATATATAATTATATAATATATATTATAGATATATCATATATATATATAATATATATATATATTAATATATATTATACTTCATATATAGATAATATATATAATATATCCTACATAATAATTATTTATATATTAATATAGTATTAATTTATAACTATATATAACTATATATATATAAATATATCCATATAGCCGTAGAAGCGACGTCATTAATTTGAAAAGGCCTAATATATATATATATATTCTACTAGTATTCAAGTAAATATATACTATATATATATATAATCGGCATATACTATAATATCTATATATATATATCAATAATAAATATATATATACTATAATATAATATATGATTTATAACCTATATATATTATTATTATATACATAATATAATTTTCATATATATATATATCTATATAAATATAATATCTATATATATACTATGTTATAAATATAAGTATATATAAATAATTATTAATTATATTATATAGCTGGGGCTTTATGGGGTCCTACCAAGTCTGTGGAGAAAGTGATATGCCTTCCTTATGGGGTGGACAGGGTGGTCAATATATTTCTGAAGGGAGGCAGAATGATTTAGGTAAGGACCTTAAATTAGCAATGCGACTCTGCTGGAAAGCGAACCAAACACAGCCACTTCTCTACCAAGGACCATTTTCCCTTCAGCATAGGCGGATTGGGTGAACTGTGTTCATAAACTATACTACACCCCTCCATAGTCTTGACTGCTGAAGTGAGCGAATCTTTAGTCCTTCGGTGGGATTTTTTTGGGGGGGCAAAGGCAGGTCTGCCTCTAACTTTTTTAATAATTTTGAAACAGGCCTAAATCCTCTTTGAAAGGTAACATATGGGATCTCTGTCCTTTTGCAAGAAGAAATTAGAGGAGGAGGGAAATCCTAAGACTTATTGATACACTATTCCTCGCATATAATATATCAAATTTTTATGCTATATAGAAATATATTTGTTTTTAATATTTTTCCACTCTTTTAATATTTAATATTAAAAACCTTTGTGAGTCGCACTAATTAGCGGAGACTGCGGACCGTGCCGAACCTTCGGATAGCGGAAGGTTTGAATGGTCTGAATAGTGTTCGGGAGCGCTAAGCGACTACCGTTTCCGAGGTACGTCGAGGTGCGTCTAACGCGGACCACCCTAAATTGAGCGGGGTGCCCACTCTGAGATCAATATATATATATAAAATATATTACAATATTAATATATTATAATATACATATATATATTATATATATATATCTAAAATATAAAAATAATATATAATAATATAATATATATATATAATATTATAATTTATATATATTATATATAATATAATAATTAATATAGTATATTATTATAATATTAATATATAATATATATATAATTATATATATAATATAATCATATATAATATATATATATATAAATATATAAATATAAATAATATCATATTATTATAAATATTAACTATATCTATATATTCTATATATAATATATAATTATATATATATTATTATATATAATAATAGTATATATAATATAATACCATTCAGTCACAGTATGTGTCAGAATACATCGCAAAAACAAAATCGATAACCTATTTATATATGTATATATTCTAAAACATTACTTACAAAGTGATAAAAAAAGAAACCAAAAGGGATTTTATTGCTTTTATTTTAAACCATGTAGTTTTTGTCCACCCTGCTCTTTACCTTAATCGTATTTCTTCCAATGTCCCCAGATTCGGTGACACTTAGGATCTACGGAATACATCAACTGATTTTCTATGACGAATTTTTTTTATTGCTGTCGCCGAAGAGGTAACCGTAGGGATATCTACTAAGGCTAAACTGAAGAGATTATCTGAAAGGTATTTCATTTTCTAAAAATTCCACTGAAATCCAAAAATCTTGGTTTAAAACTGGTTTGCCTCTTGCAATTTATAACAAGAACGCTATTATCAGGAAGTCCCTAAACACCTAAACCCGAAATAAAAAATAATTTTCAAATTTGAAAAAAAGCATTAATGTTTCACTCTGGAAACAAGCTAACGATGTTCTATTCCTCCTTCACCCCTTTTTGTGTTTTGCCAAAACATCTGTTTTTTAACATTGTCTGCCCCTCTCGCTTCCATCTGTTTTTCCCTTAAGGATTTTCCTTGCGACTACTTATCTTCCTGCAGAGATGGAGATTCTTTCCTCAATCCTTTGAATAGCTCGAATTGTAGATAATAAATTAAATTTTTTCTTTTTTTTTTCTTATTTCACCGGTAGATTGATCCATGAGACTATA
>JABUQX010105224.1:10000-18211 GCA_015478945.1 Trachelipus rathkii
TGCCAGTTATTAAGAAGCCATGACCCTACGTGTCCAGAAATGGGCCGAACAAAAAAATATTTAATAAAGTAGAGAATAGCGGTGTAGAAATTAAGAGATTTCAAGGTAGTTGTCTTTGTCTGAGAAAGGTTAAATTTTATTCCTTGGTTCATTTTATTTGTTATATTTGAAGATTTTGAATAGAGGAGGAAATTTGTTCATTATGGCAAAAATGTATTTTTAAATTATTACAATAAATGTTTTTATGGTATATTTTTTTAAATGAGTTCTTAGTCTTCATCTGTCATATTATATTCTCTTCAATGTAGGTGGGAGATGGAACTACTAGCGTTGTATATTAGCCGGAGCAATGTTGGGGTACTCAGCAGTTTATTGATGAAAGGAATGCATCCGCATTATATAATTCAAGCATATAGGAACAGGCACTTGAAGATTTGTGTTACATACTAAAAGAAAACCTAAGGTGACTTCTTTGGTTCATTTTTTTCTTTTATTCAAAGATTTTTTTTAAAGATGTTAATGTTATTTTTGATTCATGGGGTAGTGACTAAAGAGCCAAAGTTACAAGGGTAAAGAAAGAGTCTTTCTTTTACGAGATGATTTTCAATTCATATTCACTTTCTTTCCTTCATAAATTATTAAAAGGCCAACCAGCGTAGTTCTATGTAAATATGTTTACTATTCACTTTTTTTTTGTCTCCCCAACCCTCTCTAATAATTTTCAATAAAATTTGTCTAATCTCACCCCTTTGTTTATATACGACACAATACTCCCATTGACACAACATAAATAGGACAACACAACTGTAAGTGGGACTTTATTCTTCATTTTTTCTTCTTCAACCTTATTATTTTCTAATGGTCCTATATGTATTATAATTATATCATCATCACCACCACCACTCACCTTCTCTCCCCAAGACTGGGGGTAAGGTGCGTAACATGCATCGGAAACAGAAAAGTAGTAGTAGAATATGACACATGTCGAAAAATAAACCAGCCTACAGCCCCTTATACCTTTAGTGAGAACTCGTCGCAGTCAGAAAATCCATCCTAGAGCTTCACGGGAGCGCAACGGAGCCCCACTATGGCATCTCGTCAATGTGGGGGTCATCTTGCACTTCTGTTCCACTAACTCATACCTATTCACATATTCCCCCATGAGATTCATACATTTTTTCGTTAACATAGAAGTATCACATATCCATGTCGTATCTGTATCTTTTTTTCTCTTTACGAACATTATATTAACTTTTCTATAAAGCCTTATTCCCTTCTTTATTCCTCAAAGACTTCATTTCCAAATCACAACACTCCGGAATGCTTGGCCGCCAACTCAACATGATCTCACCCGCAGGTTTCTCACTTCACCACATACGTCAAACGATACTTTCACTTTCCTTTTCCACATGTCATACACCTCTGTATTTGTTTCACTCAAACTCGGACACCCAACGGCGAAACATCTCGACAATTTCTACTCCCTCTCTTACCGTACCACCACTACCACAAACTTAACTGTCTCTACCCATCTTTCACCTCCTTAGACAAAACTACTATACACAATATTCTACTATAGACAACACCCGACCACCAACCACAGAGCCTTCGTAACTACGCTCTGTTGCCACTGATTAAAAAACGATGATAGCAGACAAAATACTTACTGATACAAGAATGACTACCCGTGCGAATAATAAAGAGGAGATTAATGGATGTCTATTGTTGAAACAATAAACTTATGAATTCTTTCTAATAGAAAGGTAATATATTACCTAGTTACTAATATGATGAATTATTTAACAATTTATATACCAAGTACTACTCCGCAGACTAGGTATAAAGACACTTCCAAATTTAGAAGTGTGTGTAGCAAATTAATTGTACTTTCTTTGAACTACCATATTACGTAACACTATACTACAAAATGTTAATTCATTGTTTCAACATTCCATCCCAAACTGTTGATCCTCTTCTTTATTGATCCTCTACCATCTGCAATTCTACTTCTTCACGCTAGAACCACATCTACTCTTGATTATATCTTCTTTATTCCTTACTTAGTTATTTCTATTTTTACCATCAGATATTTTATTATTTAACAACTGTAAAGAAGAATACAAGATTAAGTTACAAAATCTCTTAATACCATAAAACTTATACTACACTCTAAACTATATTAACTACATCCTATATATTTTTTAAAAAAATCAAAAAAATCAAAAAATCAATGATTTTTTTGTTTATTTGATTTTTTAGGCACAAATTGCCTTTTAATTATTATTTTGATAAAATTAGTATATAATCCTAATTATTACCTAATTAATAATAAGTTTAGTATATATAATTATTTAGTTTAAATTATTTAAATTAACCGTATAATATATACCGTATATATATATATATATATAAATAACGTATATATAATATATATATATTATATATATATATATATATATATATATATATAATAATATATTATATATATATATATAATATATATCTAATATAAATATAAATATATATATATTATTTTTTATATTATATATATATATACCTATTATAATATATATGTATATTATATATATATATATATATATATATATACGGTATATATATATATATATATATATATATATATATATATATATATATATATATACATATATATATATATATATATATAATATATATATATATATATATATATATATATATATATATATTATATATACTATATATATATTATAATATTATATATATATATAATATATAATATATATATATACTATATATATAATATATATATATATACTATATATATGACTTAGAGATGTGGCGAATAGTGAAAAAGCCGAATACCGAATATTCGCTGAAAGTATTCGGCCGAATACCGAATATTCGGCTATCGGCCGAATAGTTATTTCAAAGTTCAGTCATCCATTTAGGGAAAAATAAAGAAAACTTACACTGGTCAACAAAAAGGTGAAAGTTTTCTTGGATGGACTTTTGTAGCAAGATATATGTAATTCGGAGGTGCTGATTCAATATATTCTCGGATTGCCTGTACACATCCCGTTTCGTGGCAATCATGGATCCCATTTTTTGCATATTCCCATACTAATGACAAATCATGTGCGACTACGTAGCTGTATAGACGTTACCTTCCGCATAAATCTACAGTAGCAGGAAGTTACTGCGGTCGATATTCGGGAAGCATGTGGGAACTTTAGTACGTCTACATGTATGTATGCCAATGACCTGGATGATGTCTATCATCCATCTGAAATACAGTCGGATGTCGTCATTGTTCACCCAGGTGAACTGAACGATCTTGTATGAGAGTTGTTTTTGCCGAAGTTGTCCTGAGCTTTTGGCTCGAGTTGCATGAAAAATGACTACTGGACCATGGCAGCAAGAGTAACATTTTATCGTAAGAGAGAAGCAGAGCTGAAGAGGCTCTTCCAGTCAGATGGTACCCTTGTGTATTGCAGGGAAGTTGCAGGCCTACTACTCGCTATGGACTCCCAGCATACGATGCAGGTGAGTGGCAACTGTTTATTGACACTTCCAAGAGCAGTTTAAAGGGTGTGTTGTTACACAACGGCAACAGGTATGCTTAGGTTCCAGTAGGGTACTCGTACGGATGAGAGAGGAGTATGCAATAATCAAGACAGTTTGGAGAGGCTACAATATCATAGGTACATGGATGGTAAATATGCGTCCACCTCAAAATGGTAAACATTTTTTGCTCAGTCAGCAAGCAGGTTTCACCAAATAACTACCTGCTTCCGGTGCTATTGGAACAGCCGGGCGGCAAAGGATCACTGGACCAAAAAGAGAAGTCCACGCGAGGGAAAGAACCTTGCGCCAGTGACAGGAACATTGTACGTGAACCACTTGTACAGAGAGAAAACATCATCTTACATTCCACTACACATAAAACTGGTTTGATGAACAATTTGTGGAAGGCTTGACCATGATGGTGAATGCTTCGCTATATATGCTCAACGTTTCCTGGTCTGAGTGACAGAGAAGAAAAAAGCTGGGATATTTGATGGCCACAAATACAGATCACTCCTCCGTGATGCCTGCTTGCTACAACAATGCTGTGTTAGAGGCAAAGAGCGTGAATGCTTTTTTCCAGATGTAGCAAAGAATTTTCTGGGAAACAGGAAAGCCGAGACCACTTACATTGTACAGGAACTGCTAGACAGTTTTCATTCTCAATGATGTAGAATGAGTATAAGTTGCACTACTGACATTCTCACCTAAGAAATTTCCGGATAACCTAGGGGGCGATGTTAGTGATGAGCAAGGTGAACGCTTCCATCAAGCATCTAAAGTTCATGAAGGACGTTACCCAGGGCAAGTGGGATATCAATATTATGGCCGACTATTGTTGGAGCTTGATGAGGGATATTCCAGACGCTATGCACAGTAGATCGTCTACGAAGAGAAAGTTACAACCATCGTAGGTATGTTTACATTAACTAAACCCATTCCTTCTATTACATTCATTGTTGTCCATATTACTCTTTATTCATAGTTGGTATTATAGGTTTAACTAGTGTTTGCAACCGATACCAAAATTTTTCGTCCGAAATACCGATACCGAATACAAGTATCACAATTTTTTCACTACGATACCCGATACCGATACCGATACCAATAATTTTTGCAGATACCCGATACCGATACTTTTTACTCATATAAATATGGCCTAATATATATATAATATATATAATAAATAATATATATAATATATATATAAATAATATTATATATATATATATATATATATATATATATATATATATTATATGTGTATTTAACTATAATATATTTTTTAAAAACATAAATATATATTACTATATATATATATATATATATATATATATATATATATATATATATATATCGAAGCACTGGTTAATGAAACCATACTATTCTCTACACTGCGGCGGTGCCCAATCCATGACTTGCTCGCGCATTAAGATTCATCACGTTTATTAAAAATAAATAAATTTTAAAATTATATATATATATATATATATAATATATATATATCATATATATATAATATATATATATATATATATTAATAATAATATATTTAATTATACATATTTATTATAATATATATATAATAATATATAGCAAGTTTTTTTTTTTGTATTTGTGCTTATGAAACGTAAGAAAATGCTCGAGTTTGCGTTCTATTTTTGTCAAACGTATCAAAAAATCGCAAGAAATGCTCACCAAACTAATAGAATATCCTTAATTCTGTAAAGTTGCTATTTCCCATGCTGCCGAATTTAAGCACGCTTACGAAAAATGTAAACAAACAAGATGGCGGCTTGGTGTCTGAATTGGTGAAGGTTTCATTCAATAAAATCAGCTTTAAATCTAATTTCTTCCAAATGGATAAACTCCATCACAAATAGTTGATCAATTATTTGTATTATAATCATTTTGTATCCTTTTTTATTACTGTTTATTCCAAAACCACGTGCTCCATCATAACAACTTGATTCCAATTGTTAAAAACAAAAAAGTGAACTAGCACGAAATCGCGTCGGTTAAAACACAGAGTTCACAACTGAATTTTTGAATTTGAATTCCTGAACTTTTCCTTACCAAATTCCGCAAATTTTTCCCTGACCAGCGTGTTCGTTATTTTTGGCGTATAAAATATCTAATAATCATTATTGCAGCCTATCTTAATATTCATAATAATTAATTTAAAATTTACTTTAAAAATTGTTCAATCATGGATGAATTTAAAAAATTTTTTTTTTTTAGTAATTGACCTATACCTTCCCCATAGCCGTCCAACGCACTTCATTTTTATTTTTTTCCAAAAGTAAACAGTTTTATTTATACAAAAAGAAAATAAATTTAAAGCTTACTTAATAGCCTAGGTGAATAACGTCCACTGTGATCACAAAAGTTCTAAATGGGGAGATTTAGGTTAACTTTTTCTTCTCAAGCATCTGAATTTTGATTTTATAGCGTCTTCTTTGTCAAAGCTTTCAGTTTACATATTTCTCTGCTCTTCAAGAATTTATTGATCTGTATGGATAATTTTTTCTTTTTGCACGCTTTTTTCCCAGAATCTCTGATTCGGTTATTGGTGTACAATGTCTCTAAGCAATAAAGCAAATCTTTGTTTCCCTTGTTCTGGCTGATGAAAAAATTATACTAGGAATCGCAATGATGAGAGCCCCTGGAACAGGCTTGTACTTCAGAGGACATTTTTCTAATATCTTTTCTGTCATTTGATTAGCACAGTCTGGAATTCAAGTTTGAATTTTAGGATACTACTTTCATTCGAAGACTTCTTTGAGAAGTTTTTTTTTGTCTGAAATCCAAAATTAATACCTTTACATCATGCAAATTGTCTTTGTCATGTAAATCTAATACAAAAAGCTTAGTTTTGTTGTAGCAGGTATTTTAACTGACTTTAAGAAATCTTCATAAGTATTAAGTCCGAGACCATTGTAAATCTGTGACAGGAATGACCAGTGAGTCTGACGTTTGAACTTTCGTAAAATGATTCACTGGCTAAGGAAAGCATTTTAACAAAAAAAAAGCAGTTTGCATTTAGAAATACATCTTTGGTTTGAACAGAAACATTTTGTAATGGTTGGTGTTGAGAGATTATACCTCCAACTGCACAAAAATCCAAATCACTTGATCAACCTTCAAAAAATTAAAAAAAAAAAAAAAAAAAAATATAAATCCTAAAAAAAAAAAAATATAAACAGATTAAGTCATAAGTCATACAGTCTAAAACACATCCATATACCAATCACCTTCAATTGGAAGGATTAACTTGGAACAACCTCTCTACCGACTGAATAGGAAGAATAGTAAGTATAGTGAACTAAAAATAGAAAGAACAGGATAGAAGTAGATATGGAATGTCATTCCTCATCCATCCTTTTCATTCACTTATCAGATACATCTCCATTCCACAATTATACAGTAGGAAAAAAATATATCAAAAATATGTAACTTGGTTCATGGATCATTCTCATATGTTTGAAAATTTAAAAAATTTTCCCGGACTTTTTTGGAATTTTCCCGACTTTCAGCATATCTTAAAACGTTCCCTGACCTTCCCTGACCAATTTTTTTTTCCCTTACTTTCCAGAAAGTGTGAACCTCTGAAACAGGAAATTAGTGCTAAAACTGTGTGAGCATTTCTTATCGAGCGTAAGCACAAATGGCATGACAAAAACGAAAAAGGTCTAAATTAAAAGCAAAGAAAATGCTAAAATTCATTCTATCGCAAACGCTTCGTATTATTACAATTATGATTAAAGGAGACAGAACTAAAGAAATTAGTTCCATGTAAAGTATTAGTGGTTTGCTACTTCTATTTATTCGCAAGCTCACTAATACTTTACTTTGGACTAATTTCTTTATTTCTATCTTCCTTAATCATAAAATTGCAGGTCTAAGGTCCCGCATACACAAGCCTTTGTTATTTGTTCTGATTGGAAGTTTTTCCATGAAAAAATCACCTTTCTCCGTAAATTTTCTAGCTTTAGCCTTTTTCCCTCTAACCTTTTTGATAAACTTGTTTACAGGTCTAGGGTCCCGCATACACAAGCCTTTGTTATTTGTTCTGATTGGAAGTTTTTCCAGTGAAAAAATCACCTTTCTCCGTAAATTTCCAGCTTTAGCCTTTATCCCTCTAACGTTTTTTGTTATCTTGTTTACTCGTTTCTCGACAACATTCATGCCCTAAAAACTACTTGCATTTGAATGCTTTCCAAACTTCCTGTTTATGCCGCTTCCCTGCATCTAAATCAATTCTAATGAAGTTCACTTCAGATTTGAAACATCTTAAACAAAAAACTTTCCACAATGTGAGTTTCTAATATCTTTAATAACAACAACACATTGTCAGTTTCTTTAAGATTAAAGAAAAGCATCCCCATGAACTTGAGGTCACAGTATCGTTTACAATATATAATGTTTGCCAACTGTAAAACATCGACTATGTAGGTCAATATCCTACAACTAAAGATGCGAACCTTCAAACACATGGAATTTCCTTTCGAACTAATCTCCCATCTCTCAACCAGAGAATTTAGCTGTCAGAGATCGCTGTGACCTCAATAGGCACCGTATCTCTTCAAAAATCCTCCATTCTTCAAAATGCTTCTATAACGTGAAGAATTAAAAATTTGGAATCTT
>JABUQX010105225.1:0-11627 GCA_015478945.1 Trachelipus rathkii
ATATTCAATATATATATATATATATATATATATATATATATATATATATAATAACCAATATAATAGCAATAACCTTATAACAATAGCAACAACTTAATAATATATATATATATATATATATATATATATATACTCGCTACTATATCACTATATACTATATATATAATCTCATGGTTTGTAATCATGAATTGCCTTGTCCTATAATTTTCTATCTTCTTTAGGAAACAAGTAGCATAGTCATTTTCATAACTTTTCTGATTTCTATTGTGCCAACATACCATAAGTGGCCATTTCCCGCTTATAGAGGGCAAGTGGAATGTATACTCCTGCAAAGAGTAAGTTTATTAACCATCATATTTCCCTTGAATACTTGATTACAACTGCTTTTCTATTTGTAGATATGTTATGGATGTTCCATCTGCATTTATCTACTAGTGCCTAATTTCTGTATCCTATTCATTTCATCAGATAACTGATTTTGACTCAGAAGGAATTTTTCCCCTCAGATCTTCGACACCCTAATGGAGGGATACATTCCCACAAGGTAGGCACTATTGTTGATTGTTATGCATTGTATATTATTTTCTCTTATGGCTTATTATTTTATGTGTTCTGCCTCTTTATTTACTGATTAGCAGGAACATGGAATATCATGCGCTTCTACGTTATGTTCCAGGTTCTGGAGTGTTGGGATATAGCCTATATATTTTCCAGAACACCATTCCACTCAGGTGTTGGAATTTGTCATCCTAATTCAGGAACACAATTTCATTCTGGCGTGGATTCCATATCGTCGGAGATTAAGACTTTACAACTCTGATTTGTGGCGTAAAAATGCAGATAACATTCGGCTTGACCATCCAGAAATTTGAAAGCTGGTATTAAACCCAGTTCTTTCTTATTGCACCCTTTTTACATATTACATGAAATAACTCTACTTGTTCCAACTATAGGATATTTAAGTTGTATGTAAGTGAGAGGCTCTGTATCTTTTGCAAGACTATTTTTAATCATATTAGATCTCTGTTCCCCTTTAATTTAACAGTTCCGTCAACAACTGCAGAACTTGCCCTGTTTCATTTTTCTTTTATAACTGATTTTGACTCAGAAGGAATTTTTCCCCTCAGATCTTCGACACCCTAATGGAGGGATACATTCCCACAAGTAAGACAATTTTGTTGATTTTCAAAATGAATCTCATGATGGATTTTCAGGAAAAAGGGGAAAGGGGGAGGGAGAGGGGAAGAATTTATATCCCGAATTGGGGTGTTCCAAAAATATACAATTATAATTAAGAACACTAACTGGAAACGGGAGGTTATAAATCGTGAAATAGTAACTTTTAAAAGATTTTTAATAAATGAAATATAATTGGATAAGAGATGTAAAATTATGTTGTGAACAAAAGGGAAAGTATAACTTAAAAATCGTAATTTTAAAATAGGCGAACTGGAAACTTTGTTTGAAATTTTATCAGAAAGCAAAAAGGAAGGAGGGGGGAGAATCATCTGGCGATGGCGTTTTTAGCCAATTAGAAAATTGAGAAGACAAAGGAAAAGGGGGTTTAAGTTTTATCTATATTATTTTTATTTATCAAAAAAAATAAAATTAGGTCTTTGAAAAAAAGCGTGTTTTTTTCAAAAATTCCTATACAAATGCTATCTTTTGTATAGAGTCACCCTTGCTAGAAGGAAAAAAAATTTCTGTCTTAAACGATTTTGGCAGATGGATTTGAGTAGATTGGCTCTATTTCGGGATACACTGGTGGAGTTGTTTTAGGTTCTGGTAATGGAGCTCTCTGAAGGACGGTGTAATGGATACTCGGTACTACCGAAGGAGCTGTCGGAGGGGCTGCAGGAACTGCTTGAATCGGACGGAGTTTTATATAAACATAGTAAATTCCTACCGTACAGAGAATAGCAATGAAAATAGAAAAGCCGGATATGGAAAATGAATGGATGTTGATTAATTCCTGGGTTTGCAAAGTTTGGTTTATGTTATCCAACGAAGCGTCCCAATGTGGATGAATCGATTTCAATTTCAATTTGGAAGTGAAAGAAGTTATATTGGGAAGGAAATCGTGAGATGTCTCTAGGTTCTCAGGAAACGGTGGGTCTCTAGAAAGCCAGTTGGACTGCAAGGAAGAGTGTGGAGGGTATTTTGAAAGACGTAATTTCAGATCCAGGGTGCATCCTTGAGAAGGGAAATAATGCAACTGGTCCTAATGGCCTGTTTCATAGGCAAAGATGGAAGCGTTACAAGAGAAGAAAGAGATAAGTGATTTCCAACTTTAGAGTGGTAAGGTAACTTTGTAAGATCGATTTATAGTTACGAGTGAGGTTGGTTAGAATAAAGACTTGACACAGTATACAATCCTGAAATAATCTATTGATGTAATAATCAGATTGAGGAAAACAACATAATTATATTTGAGTGCTGCAAATATCTTCTGAAAGACTTGTGCTGTAAGTGAAATTTTATAAATAGTATTTTATGTTAAAAGTAATATGATAGGGGTTTGCAGTATGATTCTGATATAATTTATTGAGAAGGGAGCGGCTGAAAAAGTGGTGCTTTTCTTCGTGCTCTTCCAAAATTGAGAAAAGGTATTATGTGTTAACGCAATAACTATAATTTTATTAATATTGACAAAAAAGTAAGAAATTGTGAAAGTTAGTGTTAAAGGGGAGAGTATGGGTTGGGATGTAGAGTTTAGACTCTGCTGTTTTAATATAGCTAAATGATGTTCATATATACAATTTATAGAGGAGTGTTATGTGTTTGTGCGTTTTCCCAGATGTTTTGAACTGTCCTAATAAGATTATATATATTTAATACTGAGATACTTATCTCTAGTTGAGTAAATGTTTAATTTAGAGTTCTTGTTGAAGCTCTATTGAAAGAAATTGATGAATTACTACTTTGCTGCATATATTAAGTTTTGGGAAGACAGTAAGAATAGTAAGTTTTTCACTTCTGCTTTGTTCCTTATTATATTTTTATATCGTTGGTTCTTGTGTCTTGTAATTCTATTACTAGATGACTTTTGATAAATTTATGTGGGCTTTCCAATAGTTTTAGAAGCTGAATACGCCTAGTCCATAGACGATCTTTGCTTTTCCTGGTTTGCTGAAGGCTGATTTTACATGAAGAATAAACCCAGGATATTTTGACAAAAGCTGAGATTTATCTTTGACCTTTCGTCATAACCTTTTTATATAACTTAATTCTTGGGAAGTATTAGTTTCATCTGATATAAAATCTACTTTTAACCTATCTGCAATAAGGATTAATAGATTAAATTATTATTTGCTTACACTTTTTGTATTGTTGTATATTTCTTTGTGCACTTAAGTCTGTGTGGATTTCCATGTAGCTTGTTATAAACTTTATCTGACCTGTCGGTTTCGCTACAAATCCTGGATGTATTTAAATAATTTTCCAGAGAAAACGAAGCTAGACTTTTATCAAAATAACCAAATTAATAGCTGATTTCTGTGAGAAGATCAATATATGAAAAGTTTTGAGCAATGGGTTTTGGTTGCAATGTATTTGCATATGAAAATAGTCATAACTAGTTATTTGTATTTGATGATTAACGTAGTTCATCAAATTAATTTCTTTTTGGTTTATTATAAATGTTTTACTTTTTCTATTTGCATATTTTAACGTTGACTGCAAGCTAAATTTGATAAATGCCCCGGTGCAAAGAAAAAGATCAGATTTTTTTTATAAACCTAATGATGTATAAAAAAAGTTTGGTGATAATTTAGTGGTTCAAAGTGTAATAGATTGATAAATTTCTTTTTTTGCCTTTTTTTTTTTTGAACCTTTAGCTGTTCTGACCCCAAGGATACAAAAGGTTTAAAAGGTTTCAAAGTAACATCAATCATTCGAAATTTACGCGAGTGTAAAAGGAAATTATGTTGTTTAACCAAAAAACAGTTCCTATCTTCACATAGCGGAAAATTAGTGTGGTTTGTTAATTTTTAAATATTTTAGAGCATGTCACAGTATTTGGTTGATTTTTTTTTTTATAAAATTACAAAATTGCATATTTTTCATATTTTTTCAAGAAATTACTAAAATGCATATTTTTTGTGAACATACTTTTTTTTTATATTTTTATAATAAAAAATAAAGTAGAATTACAGTAAAATTTGCCAAAGAGTTCAAGATTAAAAATCCTTAACAAAACATGAAGTCGCTAGCTGATTTGAAGCTAGCTTCACCATGAAAGAATTTTATGATGACTCCGATTTAGAAATGATGAAATAGATGCTAACTTCTTTCTTGAATCAGATATTGATGAAGGAGACCCTGATCCATTTGTTGGATTTAGTGACGAGGAGGCGGATCAACAACTAGACATGGCATTGGAAGCAATGACAATTGAAGAAAATAGGGAGGATGCAATGGAAATAGATGATGCACCTCAAGATACAGGTTCCCCCAACTGGTTTCAGAGGTAGACAAAAATCTTTCCCTTCACAGGAAAGACTGGGTTGCTAAAATCTCTACCACAAGACATAAAACCACATGAGATATTCTCTCTCATCATAGATGATGAAGTCCTTGACCTTCTAACTAAACAAACCAATTTATATGCAGAAGAGATAACAGCATCTAGAATAGTGAATGAATCCTTGTCCAAGTATTCTCATAGTAGGAACCAGCCTAGTACTTCTAATCAACACAATCGAATCCTCGGTGACCTTAATAACATAGGGTAGACCATATTAGGTGTATTCTATGACGGTTATAATACACCATTGCCTAGAAGGTTAGACAAGGGGTGGGGTTACTAACACAATAGAAAAAACCATCTCATAAACTTCTAAATAATAAGTCACTGAACAACTCACACATACTTTAACATACGGGATAGACACCGAATATAGTGCTTCAATATGTAGTATGGCATGCTAGAAAGGGTAGAGTACAACTCAATAGAAGCAATCTTGCACAATCTATATACTCCACTCGAATCACCCATACTTATAAAATAGGGGAGACACTAAATATCACTAGGTGTATTCTATGCTGTATGTATACACCATTGCGAAGATGTAGAAAAAGGGGGCGGGTATAACTCATTAGTATCAGAACATCCTAATACCTTCTAATATACACTTAATCAACTAGCCATAGCATTAGTAACATAGGATAAGACACCAATTATTAGTGTTCTATGATTAGATATTCATGCTGAAGGGGGTGGAGTATTAACTCAAAAGGTACAGCATCTTGCACATTCTAATATACACCAAACGATCCAATACCTTATAACAGCATTCAGGGGTAGACTGTATATAGTGTATTCTATGACGTATGAATTAGGGTTGTGAAAAAACGGTTTTTTTTTATTTGTGTTTTTTTGTTTGCAAAAAAAAACGGTTTTTTTTTTTAAAACAAAATGTTTTTTTTGATTTTTTTTAAAAAATTCATTCTTTTTCAATTGCGTCATTGTTATAATTATACAGTATTTTAGCTTAAATTGCATGTACTAAATATTGATAATTAAACGGATTTATATATATAGTATATTATACTATATATATATATATATATATATATATATAATATATATATAATATATATATATTATATATATAATCTTATAATATATAATATATAAATATATCAAAAAAAAAGAATTAGTAATATCGGTGGTTTTGGGGTGTCAAGGGAAAATAATGTTAGGAAGGTGATGGATTTCTGTGAGAAGAGAGGTGTGTGTGTAAGTAAGAATTTCCTTAAACACAAGAGTATCCATAGTTATCGTGAGTTGGTGTAGGTAAGAGATGGTATGAAGTGAAAAGTATGAATTGATTTTGTGTTGGTGAGAAGGAGATGTTGAAGAAATATGTTGGATGTTAAATCAGTGAGGTGTTTAGAAATGGATTAATCCAACTTAATTTATGTTGTTCTATGTAAAATAAGTGTGGGGACTTGGATGGAGAGAAGGGTGATAAGGAAGGAAGAGGGTAATATTTTTCTCATAAGAGTGAGAAGTTTAGTGAACAAAGTATTAAGGATAAGTATGTAAGAACTCGCAAGTAAATCATTTGAATGTGAGCAAGCGTGAAACTAAATATATATATTCTGGAGAGCAATTGTAGCAAGTTGCGAATAAGAGTATTGTGGGTGTGCTAAAGTTAGGAGTAAAGATGCGAACAGTGAGTGTGTGGATTAGTACATCGGTGATGCAAGCGGTAATAACTATGATAGAAAAAATTATGATCTGGGGTTTTGATGGATCATATGGAATAACGATGATGATTATAGTTTTAAAAAAGAAAGATGCTTAGAATTAATATAAGGAGGAAAAAAGAAATGCTAAAAAGAATCATAACGATACAGAAGAAGGTAAATAACATTTGGAAGGCGGGATGAATGGTGGAGCATACCAAGGAAGTAGGGAGCCTTCTGGAAGAAGCGCGAAAGGTTTAAAAATTTACGAACTAAGGGGAACCTGCCAGAATAATGAATAGGGATGGTGATTATGTAACTGATGATGAAATGGATGTGAGAGGGAGTGTGGAAAGAACACTTCGAAAATCTGTATAATATTTGCAGGAAATGAAGAGGTATAGTGACTGTGTGTGTGGGTTTGGATGGTGACACAGAGGAATAGGTATTATTGGGATGAGGTTATTATAGAAAATAGATACAGCAGCTTCAGATATTGAAAAATCTAAAAATCTGCCAGGGACTATCAAGAATGAAATTACGGTGAATATGTATCAAAGAACGGAGAGCACAGTTTCTGATTGAGATTCTGGACTTTGAAGTGTGTGTAATATAAGCGTATAGGAGGGCTACTTGTTTATCGCGAGGGAATTGAGAAGAGGCAAAGTAATAGTACCCTTATATAAGGGTAAAGAGAATAAAGGGAACTGTAAAATTATAGGGGAAGTTTAATGAGTGTTATAGGGAAGAAATTTTAGGTATTTTGGTTCGAGAAGAGTGCGTCGAGGAACTGAAGGACTGATTGGTGATAATAACAGGGCGTTTAGAGAGTTAGTAGTGTGGATGTGTGTGTCCAAACGGAAAAGATGAAAAGAGGAGGCAAAGTAGAAAAGAGGGAGAAGGAAGAATAAAATTGTATTTAAGTTTTGGATTTGCAACAGGGTAATGATAGGGTTAAATAGGAGAATGCCTCTATGGCAGGTGTTAGTGATAAGTATTTGTGTTGGTGGGTAGGCTTCTGAATGAATCAAAAAGAATGTATCGATCGATAGTGCAGAGCGTGTGGCTAAGAATAAATGGTATCAACAGCTGATTGTTAAGTATTCAATAGCGGAGTGAGCAGGTTGTGTTATGTCTCCTTGTATATTCAATTTGTATATGGAATGGGGTTATGAAAAAGAATTGAAGGTGGCGTGACAGGAAATTGGTGTTAAATGAATGGAGATGCGAGATGATAGGAGTGTAGCCCACTATCCTATTATATTGCGATGATTTGTTTTGTGTGCGAATTTGAAAAGTTCTGAGAGAGAATTGGTAGACTGAAGATTTGCACGGTTGTGTAAGAGGAGGGTTGGAAAGTAACGAGATAAGAGTAAGAGTAATGGCGTGAGTGGGAACAGTCCGTCAGTGTGAAAGTTATGTTAGAAATGGAGGAGCAGCTAGACCAAGTGTCTGAGTTTAAAATATTTAACGGTATAGTGGATGCCAGGAAGGTGGCTTGTGCAATAAAATCGTTGGTGAATGTATAGAGGACTAAGTCTTTTGAGTGCTAGGTCCTTACATACCTATGCTACTTACTACCTGTGTTTAATTGATATACGTGAGTGAGACTATCGGTACTGTAAATACAGGAAGTATAGATTGAAAGTATGTGTTCAATTGGACAATCTTAGGGCAATGGTAACTTCAATTGCGATACATGAGGAATGAACAATTAGAGAGTTGTGTATATGAAGAAGGGAAAATTGAAGAATAAAATGAAAGTTAGTTAGATAGGTTGGTCGATGTGAAAGGATGAATGATTAGCGGATTTTTAAGCGGACGTATAGAGGAGGACGCTGTGTTTGGAAACCGAACCGGCTGGAGATCGAATAAAAAGTGGATTGATCATTATAGGAATACCTGGAGGAGAGAAAAAAATGTGAGTGTGGCAGATGCGAGATAAAGGTTGCATAATAGGGGAGAAATGGCGGGGTTTTGTGAGGGGTAATGGTTGTAGCCCTCCTGGGCAAGGATGAACACTTACACTGACGATACGCATAGTGAAGGGCCCGTCGTCGTGTTCCCGTGAAAGCCATAGTGAGCTGGATTTTCGGATGTGACGAGTCTTATTAAGAATGTACAGAGGGGGAGGGTAAGGCTGGACTTCTTTTCGACTTTGTCATATTCTTCGTAACTGCTATTCTTTCCGATGCTTCTTACCACCTTACACCCACAGTCCTTGGGGAGAAAAAAGGTAGATATATATTATTTATATATAATATATATATATATATATATATTCATATATAATATATATATAATATATATATATATATATATATATATTATATCTATCTAAATATATACAATCAACGTTATTATTATATTAGTTAATATATATGATATAGCTATATATAATAATAATAATAATATAAAATAATGAATAATAATAATATAATAATAATAATAATAATAATATAAAATAATAATCAGATCATGGTGAAATGTATAATATATGCCCTAGAGAGCTCAAATAAACAAAACTTACTCATAATAAAATCATCCCTTTATATTATGCATACTCTTTTAACAAATTGTAATATTCAACTGTATTTTAAATGCTTCAAATACCCCTAAAAGACTTGAATATTATATGAAAAAACAAGTAAATTTTAAAAACACAAAAAACAAAAAAATTTGGTCATTGGTCTTTTTTTTAAAAAAAACAGTGTGTTTTATTTTTTCTTTTTTAAAAAAAACGAAGCGGTTTTTTTTAACATTCAATGACGTATGATACACCATTGCTAGAAAAGTGTTTAGAAAAAAGGAAGGTGCGGCGGTTACTAACTCATAGAAAGAACGATCCTAACAACCGATTCTATTATTATACACTAAATCAAACACTCACCATACATTATAACATAGGATAGCCACTCAATATTAGGTGTATTCTTATGATTTGGATATGTCATCTAGAAAGAGGGGGTGGGAGTACTAACTCAATAGAGGATGCAATCCTGCAACATTCTAAAATATACATCCAATCGTCTCCCCATACCTTAATAACAATTAGGGGTTATGACTGTAATATTAAGGTGTATCTATACGGTATATACCCATTGCTAGAGAGTGTTAGAAAAAAGGGGCGGCGGTACTAACTCATAGAAAGAAACACCATCCTAACACCTAATATACACTCAATGCAACTCCGGCCATACAATTATAAAACACAAATGATAGACACCAGATTTGGTGTATTCTATGATGTAGATATTCTGCCTAGAAAGCCTATTAAAGAGGGGTGGAGTACTAACTTCATAGAAGGAAGCCTCCTTGCAACATATCTAATAACAGACACCAACGATCCCATACTTATAACAAAGGAGACACTAATATTAGGTGTTTTAATGAGAATATACCGTGCTAGAAGTGCTAGAACAGTAAATAATGATCACTGATTAACATGGTTTCATTCAAACTTTACCCCTCAGATTTCTACATTAATAAAAAAAATATGAACTTCTGGGGAGCCAAGGGAGTTAACCCAAAATATTCCCCGTGCGCCAACTATCTTAATTCACCTTTAATAATGTATAGAGTGTCACCAAACACAGTTGACATGGCTTGGTTCTGAGAAAACACTGTCACCAAATATGGTGCTGCGCCTTCTGTGAAAATCCGTCACCAAATAATATTGGTGACGCGGCAAGCAACGGTTAAAATGTCCATTTTTAATATGTTTTATATTATACGTTGTGGGTAAATAGTCATAAATTGTTTCTCTCCCTTGGTGAGTTTTTTAAACAGAAAACTAAATTAAATATTCACGGCTTGTGATGTCTTGGTTGAAATCCTCTACCTCGAGGAATGTTTTGTGGTGGTGGTAAGTAATATTGTTTGCCTCCTCTAGTTATTGTTCTTTGTTGTCTGTCCCTTAAAGCCATGGGATGAGGAATGTTTGTGTTTCTCATTGGGAAATTTGGGACAAAAGTGTGATCTCTGGATCGGTCATCTGGTGGAGAAGGAGGTGATGTATTTCTATTGCTGTGATGGAGGGAGGTAGGATTGTTCTTGAGGAGAAGGGAGTTGGAATGATGGAGGAGGTTGTAAAGGTTCTTGTGGGATAAAGGTGGAGATGGTCGGTGTGTATCGTTATCAATCGGAGAGCTTGGGATCCGGAAAATGTGCTACTGTTAAGTGGATATTTTAGTTGTCGGTAATGGGGGTGTGTTTGGAGGTTGACTTTGAGTGCTGAAGGTTCTGTATGTGAGGTTGCTGAAGGCTGAATGTGGAGTGTCAGAAGACTGTAAGATAAAGGTTATGCTATGGGAGATTCGTCGAAAGAATAGTTTTGGGAGGAAATAATGCCGGATGGGAAAGCCTTTGAAGGGACATTCTCTTTGGAAGGGAGGGGGAGAAAACAGAATTTTTTTTCTCTGGCTTGGAAGGTGGAGCGTGGGAGTGAGTTTTTGCTTGAGTTGAGATGGAGGAGTTTGAAAGAGAAGTGACGGAAGATGTAAAGATGAGGACTTAAGTAATAGATGGTGATCACTGTGAAGTGAGGAGTAAGGGGCTTCGAAGTGGACAGTTGAAATAGGCAGTTCTGAGGGGAGGGAATCGATCGGGGTGGAGGGGAGGGGGAGGTAAGAGATTTCCTCTGTGGTGATTGCAAGGAGTGGGAAGGCTGAGTCTCTTGAATAGAAATGGTGTCAACAGGAATATCGGTGGGACGTAGGGAGGGGTTGGAGAATTTGTTGAAGCTATACTTTTAGAGGGAGTTTTATAGAATGGTAAAGAATCACTTTTAGGGTTGGTAGTAGAAATTAGAATGTTATTTGCTCTAAGTTTAGTAAAGTAAATAATACGATATAACATTTTGTAGTAACTGTTTTTGAAGTTTTAAACATTGAAAAGTAAACTTTTGAAAGTCGTAAATCTGGTTTTGGAACACGAAAAACTCGGCCGGTCCAGCTTCGATAAACGAATTTCGGACTTTGCCCGCTGGTTATCTTTTACCGTCTATATGAAACATTAAATCTCCGACCCTAATAGGGTTTAGTTGCTTTCTTATGTATGTTTATTCATTTGTTGTGTGTTTCTTGCTGAAAGATAGGTGGCGAGCTTTGGTCTCGAAGCAGCATTCGCCTCTTCCTGGCAAGAGTCCTTAATATATTCGTGAATAGGTTTTTGAGGTTCAGATCCTTTAGATGAAAGGAGCAGATATAATATTGACAGATCCATGGAAGGTATTCTTGATTGTAGGTATAATCAAAGAACGAAACATTGCGGAAGTGTGCAACCTATAGCGCGAATTAATATTGGTTGCATATATGATGTGTGGAGTTCAAATTTAACTTTCCCCAGTCGGTATGGTTCGAGTTGACGTAGTGTCTCAAAATAGATTTGCAAATCTTTAACAATTTCTCTCTCTGAGAGAACCGTTAGCTTTCCGG
>JABUQX010105226.1:0-18067 GCA_015478945.1 Trachelipus rathkii
AAGAGAGAGATAGGTACTTGATGATAATAATGCGTCGAACTCTAAAAATGGTAACATTTTGCTCGTCAGCAAGCGTTTCCAAATATCGCTGCTTCCTGTGCTATTGGGACGCCGGGTGGCAAAGGAACCTGGACCAGGACATCGTACGTGAACACTTGAAAAGAGAAAACTCCTCTCACTCCATACACATAAAATCTTGGTTTGATGAAACAATTGTGAGGCCCTGGACCATGATGGTTAATGCTTCCGCTATATATGCTAGTCGTTTTTCCTGGTCTGAGTTTGACGAGAAGAAAAAAAGCTGGGAATTTTGTGGTCCAAATACGGAACACTCCTCCATGATGCTTCCTTTGCTTACAAATGACTGTGTTTTGAGGCAAGGGCGTGGAATGCTTTTTCAGATGTAGAACAGAATTTTCTGGGGAACAGGAAGGGAACCACGAACATTGTACAGGAACTGCTAGATAGTTTTCATTCTCATGGATGTAAGAATGAGTATAAAGTTGCACTACTTACTTTCTCTCACCTAAGAAATTTTCCGGATAACTAGGCGATGTTAGTGATGAGCAGGGTGAACGCTTCCATCAAGATCTAAAGTTCATGGAAGGACGTTTCCAGGGCAAGTGGGATATCAATATGATGGCCGGCTATTGTTGGAGCTTGATGAGGGATATTCCAGACGCTATGCACAGTAGATCGTCTACGAAGAGAAAGTTACTACCATCGTAGGTATGTTTACATTAACTAACCCCATTCCTTCTATTACATTCATTGTTGTCTTACTCTCTTAATTTATAGTTGTATTTACTGTTTAACATATATCTATCAAGAATGTTCATATCATTTGCGATTTGTTTCACTACCTTATATATATCCAATATATATATATATATCTATATAATATTATATATACTATATTATATATATATATATTATATATATATATATATTATATATATATATAATTATATTTTCTATAATAAATATATCTATATATATATATAATATATATATTACATATATAGTCAGCCCATCAATAATCAATTGCGAACCGTCAAGAAATTTATGTTTCGCAGTGTTTTATATAAAGTTAATAAACAAAAAGTAATACTATTGATAACCTATAGCAACATTTCACATATTTAAAAATAATTAAATGAAAATTTAAAGTTTCGTAGTTAAAGATATTAAACTAAACTTCATTTGAAATAGCTCTAAGGTTAAAATGACAGAACATTAGCAGTTCTCAATTTTCAGGGGATAACCTATTTCTTGTGTGGCTTCATAAATATTTCCTCCTGTTCTAAATATTATTTCACTTTCGACTGATGACGTGGAGCTGAAAGGTTTTTTATTGCTAGTTTTTTCAAATTCATAAAACTAATTCGTGTTTTTCCATCAATTGAAGGGAATATCATTGTCTTCACTAGTAGGCACTTAATATTTGTTTATTTTTCTTGATGTAATTCCGTATGTAGCCTTTTCCTTTTATGTACAATAATCACATCGTCCAGAAGACTGGACTTTCTTTTCACTCTACTTTCTTTCTGTATGACGATTTTGATGCAACAATATCTTTAAAACAATCCATTAAAGAAGTGAAAATGGAACCTTCGGCTTCACTTTCCCCACTACGTGAATTATCGTCAGCAGAAGAGTCAGGAGCTTAAATTTTCATGCATTTCTTTCCATGCCTCAACGACCCTATTTTTTACTGATTCATCTGATTCATGTTGAAAAATTAGCTTGAATCGCAGATACTAAGAAGTAGCTACACACAAAGTTTTATCACATAAAACTTAGAAAGACTTTTTTCTACTGATTTCTTAAGTTCTTCAACAAGTGGTAATTATTTCACTGAAGCTTTTGCTTTAATTGGGCCTTATTTAAAAATAGATTATATTGCTAAAATGGAAGGGACCACTTGGGGACTGTTACATTACGTTTAATGCTTGTTTTAGTGACGTTGTCCAATGGCTCAAGTAAATGGATAATTTTGACACTGAAAATCAGTCAACATTTTCTGATTGCATTCAGCAGCGTATATGGATAGGGGAACTTTTTGTTCAATTTACATATTTTAGCTAATCATAAGTTGTTCCGCGTGTAAAACTTCTTGATTAATTTATTGCTTGTTTGACATTCAGTGCATACTGTAAGTTTTTTAGTTTTGGCCTCCGTTGTGAATGGTGAAAATGAGAGGATATGTTTCTGCAAGTAATAAAATATATTTAACAGACTTCTGACATAATTAAATCGTGAATGCATAGTTGCAACATGTGAATAAAAATGAAATTGATAGCAGCCAATTTCTAATACCCCTCCATGTTG
This sequence comes from Trachelipus rathkii, assembly GCA_015478945.1. Lineage (NCBI taxonomy): Eukaryota > Metazoa > Arthropoda > Malacostraca > Isopoda > Trachelipodidae > Trachelipus > Trachelipus rathkii. The sequence goes on from JABUQX010105226.1 coordinate 2,332, forward strand.
GTCCATTATCCCGTATCACCAAATGAATTCTATTTTTTAGAATATTTGAAAAATCCATGTGCTTGTAAAAGTCTGACAAATGACAAAGATTTTCGACATATTGGCTACAAAATTTGGTTTATTTTTTTTGGGGGGAGGGGGGAAATAACTTTTAAATTTCATTTTAAATGAAATAACTTTCCTATGTTGACGTAATTTTGTTATAAAGCTCAATATTCGGCCCGAATATTTCGGCAAAAAGCCGAATACCGAATATTCGGTATTGTGGCCGAATAGGCCGAATACCGAATACTTACCGAAATTCGGCCATACGCTAATAATATATATATTATATCTATTATAATATTATATATATATATATATATAGTGTTTTATATTATTATATTATATATTTATATATATTATATATATAATATATACTATAATGTATACTGTGATAGGCAAAGGGTGGAGCTACCAATTTCACAGTTATGGAAAACTTCCCAACGCCAAATTCAGTTCAAGACGCTGACATGCTTCCATACAACAGCCATTGCAGTGTGTCATCAAGGGTAGATCGGGGAATAGATAAAGATGTTCCAGACTTTACAGTGTGGTTTACGTGTAAGATTGACATGTTGTTAAGTTTGAAGGTTAGAGAGTTGGACAGAGAAAAGATGAGATGTGTAGCAAGCGATGTCGCATGAGACTTCGCAATGGAAGGGACGTATGCGACTGAGAGTTAGAAGAGAAGTGTGATCGTAATAGTAATGAATAAAAAAAGTGGGTAAACAATTCAACGTGAGAAGGAGAGAGAGAGACTGGAGAAGTTAAATGAGAGAAGAGAATTGACATGATGAAAAGCTCTGACTAACTTTTTAAGATTTGTTTGAGTGAACCAGCCGAGGTGTCACACATACTCATACAGGGGATGAATGACAACCCTATAGATTGCAACTAGGTGGCTAAAGAAATTCTGAGATGCTTCAGATACCCAAACCCTTCAAGGCTTGTTTGAAAGATAATGGTGTGGATTCTTCAATTAAAATCGTAAGAAAAAGAGAGACAAGAATATTAAGGAAAAGCGAAGGTTTGAGTTATGCATTTCAAAGATGCCTGTCATTGAGTGGAAAGATTATGTAAGTATGAAGGAAAAAAAATTTTTTCAATGCCTAAATTATAATTCACCTGAAAGGTCAGAGTGCTAGTTACTCCAAGGACACCCCTAGTGTAACCACATTGCTATTAGGAGGGAAATTTTCAAATGAATGAGTATTGATAAAGAAGGAAGTGGATAGGTGAAGAGTAATAGAGAGGAAGGTCAATAATGAAAAGCAGAAATAAAGTTGGTGATAGGACAGAGTCCTGAGAAAGAAACCCCACTATTTATATCCACAATTACCTTCACCCAAAGTGATTTTCCATTTGTCATTCTTTCAAATATTGAATAAAAATATTTTCAACTGCATAAAAAATTTCGGTAAAAAAATGTTGAAAACCTAAATTTAATTCATATTTTATTTATATTTTAAGCATTATCTTGTAATGACTATTATTGACCATGTTTACGGAAAGCTGAAAATTCATAAATATATTCCTTTTATCCCAATTGATTGAATATATTTATCATTTCTCCATACATTTTCATTCAGATTCAGGGATTTATATTTTTAATTTAGAAATCTATAAATTTATATTTTTTTAAAATTTATTATTATTATTATTATTATTATAATTAAAAACTTACCCAATTCTTTCTGCTTCATATAATTCTCATAAATATTAATAAATCTTTTCTTTTCAATATCAACTAAATTATTCCACTCTTTGTTAGTAAAAAACTTTTTAACAAAATCTGTGGTAGACATATTCATTTCTACAAATAGTTTGTTAAGCCATATTGAAAATATAAAGTAAATCATATTATTTATAGTTAGTTTAATAAATCTAAAAAAATTTGAATTTTCAATTAGCATTGTGATATATATATATATATATATATATATATATATAAAAATAAATTTATATATAAATATATATATATATATATATATATATATATATATATATATATATATATATATATATATATATATATATTAGTGATAGGACGATTAATCGTCATCGTCATCGGCAAAAATCAGCATATTTTTAAATCGTCATCGTCATCGTCAAATTTTTGCCGATTAATTGAACAAATATTAAAAATTTTGAATAATATTAAAACTCGATAATAATAATAATAATAATAATAATAATAATAATAATAATAATAATAATAATAATAATAATAATAATAATAATAATAATAATAATAATAATTATATATATATATATATATATATATATATATATATATATATATATATATATATATATATATATATATATATATATATATATATATATATATATATATATATATATATGTATATATATATATATGCTACTTACATATACCATTTACTTATGGTATGTGACATTCCAGTGCCTAATGGTTCGCCTTTTTGTTATGCGTTCATATCCACACTCATCCTCCAGACAACATATCATATACACATACATATATCCACACCCCTCTTCTAGACAACATCTTACAGACATCCCTATCCATTATATCGCGTGTAGGAAAAAATTGCCCACATCGTATGTCCTGCGTGTAGTAGAAGGCGCTAAGGGATGGTGGTAGTTAGGTTGGCTGCCTACTACTACTTATCTTTAAAAACCGTTCGTTTTTAAAAAAAACACGTTTTTAAAAAAACATAATAATAAAAAATTGGTTTTTGTTTTTTTAAAAGTACTTATTTTCATATATATCAAGTCTTTTTAGGGTATTTAGCATTAAAAATACAATGCGTACAATCTGTTAAAAAGAAAGTATACAATATATAAAGATTAGGTTTAATGCTTAATAAAAGTTTTATTGGTGCTAGAACATATAATTAGCCACATTCCACATGATCTGATTAATATGTGTAATATTATTATTATTTGTGTGTGTATTATTATTATTATTATTATTATTATATATATATATATATATATATATATATATATATATATATATATATATATATATATATATATATATATATATATATATATATATATATATATATATATATATATATATATATATATATATTATATATATATATATATATATATATATATATATATATAAAATATATATATATATATATATATATATATATATATATATATATATATATATATATATATATATATATATATATTCTATATCTATTTTTTTCTCTCCAAGAACTGGTGGTAGGTGCGTAACAAGCATCAGAAAAGAGAAGCAGTAGAAGGATGTAATGAGAAAGTCGAAAGAAAGCCCAGCCTTTACCGCTCCCCCTGTGTTCCATTAATTAGTAAGGACTCGTCGCAGTCAGAAAATCCACCCTATAGCTTCACGGGACTGCGACGGACCCTCACTATGGTAAATCGTCAGTGTAAGGGTTCATCCCTTGACCCAGGTGGGCCACAACCATACCCCTCACAAAACCCCGCCATTCTCTCTTATTATGCACCTTTATTCTCGCCTCTGCCAAACTCACATTTCTCTCCTTCAGACATTCGTTTACTGACTCATCCACTTTTTCTTCGGTCTCTCCCAGCCCCGTCGGTTTTCCAACACACTCGCCATTATACATCTGGCAAAACCGACTATCATTCATCCTTACCCATGACCAAACCATCTCAACATACTTTCATTTATTCTCTCGTTTACCCCTTTCTTCACACACCACACAACTCTCTAATATGTTCATTCCTCATTTTATCAATTCTTCTCACACCTAGCATGCCCCTAAGATTGTCCATCTGAACACATTGAACTTTAGATCTATACTTCTTATTCAGACCATTGTCTCACTATACAATAACACAGTAACAACATACCCTCATGTAAGACCCTAGAGCACTGGGCTTAGTCCCTTTACATTTTCAACAACGATTTAATTGCCAGCCACCTTCTTGCCATTCACAATTTTTCCTACTAAACTCTGCATCATCAGTTCCTTTTTATCCAACATATACCCTAAATAATTAAACTCAGACACTTGTTCAGCTGCTCACCATCTAACGTAACTTCACACTGAGGACTGTTCTCCTCACAACCATAACCTAACTCTTATCTGTTTGCTTTCAAACCCCTCCTTTTACACACCCTGCCAAATCTCTCTTACAAATCTCTCAAACTCTTCAGATTCGCCACACAAAACCAAATCATCTGCATATAGTAGGTAGGGCACCCTCACTCATCTCCATCATTCACACCATTTCCTGTCACGCCACCTTCAATTTTCATAACCCCATCATATACAAATTGAATAACCAAGGGGACATTACACAACCTACTTACTCACTCCAACTATTAATATAAACCAAATCACTTTTGATACCATTTATTCTTACACACACCTCACTATCATCATACATACTTTGATTCCATTCAGAAGATCACCAACCCTATATATCACTAACACCTGCCATGGACCTTCCTATTAACCTATCATACCCCTGTTGCAAATCCATAAAACCTAATACAATTTATTCTTCCTCTCTCTAATTTTTTCTATCATTTGCTTCAATGCTTTGATCCACACATCCTCTACTACTCCCTCGCACCTTGTTCTTCACCAATCAGTCCTTCAGTCACTCTGCCTCTTTCGACCAAAACACCAGCATATATCTTCCTACAACACTCAATAAACTAAATACCTTATAATTTCTAATTCCCTTTATCTCCCTTACCCTTATATAAGGTACTATTACTCTCTCCTCAATCCTCGAAACTATACCTCCATAGAGAAAGCAGCATTACACAACTAGATCCAATCCAATCACCATCTTGCCTCCGTTCTTGATCATTTCACCAGTAATTTCATCTATACCTGCAGGTTTACAATTCTTCAACTTTCTCAATCTACCCATTTCCTCCTCTTGCTAATAACCTCATCCCCAAAATACTATTCCTTCTTGCACCATCAAACCCACACAGTCATTATCACCTCATCATTACTGCCAATGTTTCAGATTTTCAAAGTGTTCTTTCCACACTCCACTCACATCCATTTCATCAATTACAAAAACACCATCCTATTCATTATTCTAAGCAGGTTTCCCTTATTCTAATTCTTAACCTTCCGCGCTTCCTTCCAGAAAGAGCTTCCTATTCCCTTGTATATCCCCATTCATCCTCCTTCCAAAACTGTTCATTTACCTCTTACTCTCTTACATAGCCATCTTTTAACATTCTTTTTCCTCTTTATATAATTCAAGCATCTTTCTTTTGAAACTTCATCATTTGCTTTTAGTATATTCAACCGCTTCTTTTACTTTTAACAGCTTGCATCACCTCTTCATTCCACCACTCTGTTATCATTCTTACTTACTTCTTTTGCACCATTTGCTTCCAGATTTATTCAGTTTCAACTTGGTCACATTCAACTGATTTACTTGCGAGCGTTCTTACATACTTATCCTTATTACCTTGTTCACTAAACTTCTCACTCTTGTTTACCCACTACTTCGTATCACCTTCCTCTCTCCAAGTCACCACTAACAATTTTAGTAGAACAACATAATGATCGATGATCATTCTAAAAGCTCCTCACTGATTTAACATCAGATACATACTTCAACATCCTTCTTCACCAACACAAAATCAGTTATACTTTTCACTTCGATACCATCTCTACCTACATAACTCTAATATACTTATGGATACTCTTGTGTTTAAAGAAAGTTGTACTTACACACATACCTCTCTCTTCTCAGAAATCAATCACCTTCCTACTACCATTCTCATTTTCTCCCGCCACCCAAAACCACCTGTTATACCATCCTTTTTTTGATCATATATATATATATATATATATATATATATATATATATATATATATATATATATATATATATATATATATATATATATATATATATATATATATATATATATATATATATATATATATATATATATATATACACTATATATATATAAAAATATATATATATCAATATATAGGTCTATCCTGACACCCCAAAACCACCTGTTATACCATCCTTTTTTTGATCATATATATATATATATATATATATATATATATATATATATATATATATATATATATATATAAATATTTATTGATATAATATATATATATATATATACCCTGTATATATAAAATCCGTATTAATAGTCAATCTTTAGGCCTAGAAGGGGTATTGGTAATTTAAAACACCTTTAATATACATAAAAAGAGGTAATTTTAATAAAAAACAAAAAAAAACATTTTGTTTTAAAAAAAAACCGTTTTTTTTTGCAAAAAAAAACCAAATTAAAAAAAACCGTTTTTTTCACAACCCTACTACTACCACTTATCTTTTGCCAGGAATGCTAATGCATGCCTCAGAGAAGGTCGTGATCGCAGTAAGCGCCCTTCTATCCTTCGGCGAAAATGTATGAATCGTATCTGTATATGAAATGTCAGAGGAATAAATGTTGAGGAGATGAAGAGAGAGGTGATGGATGTATTTAGAAAGGGCAAATTTGATTTGCTCGCTGTGACTGAAACAAAGATGAAAGAAAACGAAATGAAATGAAATGAAAATGATTGGTGTGGTGTGAAATGTGTTTTTGTTGCTGTGGAAAGGAATGAGAGGGGATTGAAGGATTTGCAATTCTGATGAGTGAGTTGTGGTAGAGAGCTATGGTAGATTTTGTGTGTGTGAGGACTAGAAGTCTAAAGGTTAAATTTAAGTTTGAAAAGGTCAAAATTTGTGTGGTTGCGACATATGATCCATCTGAGGGTAATGTTGAAAAGAGTACGATTTTCTGGGATAATCTGAATGATGTTTTGGATGGGGGGGAATAGGAGATTCAGTTCATTTGCCACATATCTGCCCATTCAAGGATTTTTTTACAGTTGTCACCACCACTCACTGGCAGAGCTTCAAGGAGGGGGTGTAGTACTCTCAAAAGTTCACCCTCTAGCGCAAATTACGCATATGAGCACAGACGCAGGCTTTAAAGTGAGGAGATTAAATTCAGTAGGAAATACAGAAGATGGAAGAGAATTCCACAAAACAGAGGTGTGGAAAGAGGAACACCACAACAAACTGGCCTGGAGTTACCAATGTCAACACAATACTCGATGCGCAGATACAGCACCTATTGTGCTACGAAGGCGCGTAAAGGTGGTGGTACGCAGTGATAAGTTCCCTCAAGCACTTGCGCTGCGGTACCTATAGGATAGAGATAAAGCACCAACATCGCCTCGCAAAGATAGAGGGTCAAGTGAACTGGAAAGTGCAGAACAGTTTATAAGCCTTTTGCCTTTGACTCGACACTGTCAAGCCGGGTGAAACCAGGCCCCCCGATGAGCAGTACTCCATACATGGGCGGATGGGACCCTTGTATAGCCGGAGCAACTGGAAAGGAGGAAAGTCTCACAGTCTAAACAGAACTTCCAGTTCTTTGAGGCCCCCGCAACCGCTGTGATGTGAGGTTTCCAACATATTTTTGTTCATGTTAAGGCCAGGATGTTTATATTGTCAACAGGAGAGACGACAGAACCGTCGAAAGAGACAGGAAAGTTAGAAAGTATTTTGGAGAAGGAGATTTGTAAAAGTTGGGTTTTAAAATTGAATTTCACAAAGTTATTTCTATCCATCAACGAGAATAAAATCGGCGGAAAGATTAAGGCAGAGGCAATTCCAGAAGTAAAAGTGGGAATAGAATTGATATGAGTTAAAGAATGAAGGTCAGTCATCGAATACAGTGGATAGAGTTAAAGGTGCAGGTGAGAAGATCAGTGAAAAGTAGGAATAAAGTAGGAGATAAGACAGAACCCTGAGGAACACCACTATTGACAGAAAAGAAGAAGAAGTCGCCCCATCAACAACAGCCGATATTGAGCAATTTGAAAGAAAGCTAGATATAAGTAAGCAAAAAGAAGGAGGAAGCAAAGGAGGGGGCTTGGAGAGCAGTGACGCGTCTGCCATACTCGGTCAAATGCTTTGGATATGTCAAGCGCCACCACCCAAGTCTCCCCGTAGTTCCTAAGAGCGAAAAAACCATAAATTCGGTTTGATAGGAATGTATATCGCCAGTAGACTTCATGCAACGAGAGCCGTACTGGCGATCGGAGTGAGTTTCCAGATGATCTAAGAAGTGAGTTGAGAAGGGTTTCAAGATCTTAGATAGAATACAAGTGAAAGCTACAGGGCGATAGTTAGAAGGATCAGAGGTTTTTTTTCGGAATAGGTTGGACATGTGAGAGCTTACAACACTGAGGGAGGGAAAGTGCTAGTCTTGAGACATAGAGAATATAGTTGAGCGAGTGGCGGATAGATTAGCATTTTCAGTTGGAGAATTAGCAACACAATGATCAGATCGAATAAGAGGAGGCAAGTTACAGAATTTGCTAGAGATGAAAGATTTGTCAGTAGGAGAACCAAAGAGGTTAGCGCACTTCCTTTGATGAAAGCCAGCTTTGCTCGTTGAAAGTATCCCTGCAACGATTTCGCTGAATGAAAATTAGCGAGTGATAGGAGGGAAATTTTCCACACCCGATAGGCACTGTCTCTAGCCTGAATGGCCAGAATAAGCACTGATCGAACCATGGATTGGGAGGAAGAAAGATTTAGTTTTAAGAGAATGAATGAAGAAAGAGAAAAATTTAGCTGAAGAAGGAATGAACCTACTCATCCCATCAATGATTACAGCTCCCTCCTTATCTTTAAATCTTTATACATCCATCATCATTATTCCTTATTGAGGTGGCCAATTTTGCTATCATCTGCAAACTTGGAAACCTTACATTGATCCCTGATCTAAATATTTTATACTTGTATGGGACAGCCACTTGACCTAATAAATCGTTAGGGACCACAAACATGCCTCCTCCTTTCCATTAATAAATACTTTTCAATTTCTTTGATTAACTATTATTATTATTATTATTATTATTATTATTATTATTATTATTAATAATAATATTATGTTAATATTAATATTAATATTAATATTATTATTATTATTATTATTATTATTATTATTATTATTATTATTTTTGTATTATTATTATTATTATTATTATTATTATTATTATTATTATTATTATTATTATTATTATTATTATTATTATTATTATTATTATTATTATTATTATTATGTGTGTGTGTGTGTGTGTATTATTATTATTGTGACTTGAGGAATCAAAAATTTGATAGCTAAAATAATTTCGGGGGGCTTGAACCCCTGGCCCTCCTGTCTACTATTATATATATATATATATATATATATATATATATATATATATATATATATATATATATATATATATATATATATATATATACATCTCTTATATATATATATACAGGGTGTATCGTTAATATTGTGAAAAAATTCAGTATGATATTCCTTGCATAAATATAAGATAATATGTGTCAATAAACATTTCACCGAAAACGCCTCGTTTCCAAGATACAAGGTGATGAAACTTATATGGGACATATCTGATATATTCCATTGCCCGTCCCGTACCACATCTCAACCTTTAATAATAAGCACAAATACACCGTAGGAAAGGTTACGAACCTGTTATTTACTAGTTCCGTATCTCGCTTCATTTATACATATACTAGTCCGTGTCGCGTCAAGTTCTGTGTTCAAGTGTTGCTCATATTTTCAAAATGAATTACACAAATAGTGAAATGTGCGATATGCATTTTGTTTACAGTCGTACGAACGGTAATTCATTAGCAGCCATGCGTCTCTATGAAGAAATGTACCCTAATCGTGTCATCCCGCATCATACTATGTTTGCACGTCTCCATCAACGTTTTAGAGAAGCAGGAAGTTTTAAAAAACTTACTAATGAAAACGGGAGACCTCGCACAGTATCAACTTCAGATGCCGAAGAACAGGTTCTCCAAGAACTTGAGGACAGCCCTACAACAAGTACCAGAAAGATTGCTGCAACACTACATGTAAGTTATTCAACAGTTTTCAGGGTATTGAAAAATCAACTTCTGTACCCATATCACATCCAACGAGTGCAGGAACTTGTACCAACAGATTTTTCTGCAAAAGTAGCTTTTTGTGTCGATGGAGACAACAGAAAATTGCAGACAATCCTCACCATTTAGTAGAAATATTTCACCGATAAGGCAAATTTTTCCATCTTCTGTCAATCTAACTCTCTACCCAGAGCACATGCAATGCAAACCCACATGCAATAGTTGAAAGCCGCCATCAACACCAGTTTTCATTGAATGTATGGGTCGGAATTGTTGGCGACCATTTGATAGGTCCATTCTTTTTACCAGCGAGGCTTACTGGAGACGTTTATCGCCAATTTCTTGAACGGCTGCCTACACTGCCCTGGAAGACCATTACAGTGGTCAACGTATTTCATGCGTTGGCGCTCCAGCTCATTTCAATTTAGTTGCTCGTAACTATTTGAACACTGTATATCCACGCCGTTGGATAGGTCGAGGAGGTACAGAACCTTGGCCTCCGCAGTCTCCAGACCTAAATGCATTGGATTTCTTCTTGTGGGGTCACCTGAAACATTTGGTTTAAACAGCAACAGTTGAAAGTCCCGAAGAATTAAGGGCTCGCATAATCGCATCTTGTGACACAATTCGGCACACACACGGTATATTTGAACGTCCAATCAATGCGTTGCAGAATAGAGGCCTGTATTGCCGCTGGGGGTGCTCATTTTCAACATTTGTTATAACCTTAGTGCACCATTGCTTCTTACTATTTCTGTTGTATATTTTCTTCTGTGCAGTAATGTATGTATTCTTATAATTGAATAAATTGAATGAATTTGTTAATTACCTTTCCAAATTTAGTTTACTGTTTATTGTAATTTTATGTTTAAATAGGTTTCATCACCTTGTATCTTGGAAACGAGGCGTTTTCGGTGAAATGTTTATTGACACATTATTTTATATTTATGCAAGGAATATCATACTGAATTTTTTCTCAATATATATATAACTATATATATATATATATATATATATATATATATATATATATATATATATATATATATATATATATATATATATATATATATATATATATATATATATATATATATATATATATATTTAGATATATATTTACAGAGAGAACAAGAAGATTTTTTTTTTTCTTCCCCTTTTTAAAATGGTTTTTCAATTAATCGTCATCGTCATCGTCGTAAACAAATTGCTCTAATGCGTCATCGATGACTGTCCCGCCTAAAAGCGGGACTATGGTCACTTTAATATATATATATATATAATATATATTACGGATAGTGAAAGCACCTAGGTTATGCATATGTTTACAGCAACATAGATCCATCTATGTTAGGTTTAGACCTATAGCATTGACAATCCATATAGGTTAGGTTTAGACCTACAGCACTTACGATCCATATATTTTAGGTCTCGGTTTGGGTTCCTTCTAGTTTAGGTTATAAGATTTGTTAAGTATATAAATTTACTATGTGTATATTTAACAAAACTTATAACCTGAACTAGGAAGGTTCTTACACAATGGTTTATCTATTGACTACAGTCTTCTTTCCATAATACTTTGTATAGTCGCCTGCTTATTAACGACAAAACAAAATTCTGTTAAGTTGGAGAATAGAAAGTCCTAGGGTTAATCCAAACTTTGAGTCTAACTTTATTTTCCTAAAGAAGTAAGTCATTTCTGTTTTGTTTTTTGTTTCATTACAATTTATTTAGGGTCTATGTTGTGATTTATAAAAATCTATTTAGAGGCCCTTACTGTAAACAATTACCAAAAGAAATAATGTATGAAAACACTGAATAACAATTAAATTGCATATAAATATTTTATAAATTTGGTACTTTTATTTTGTAGCAAGATGTGGTACATTGTTTTTTCATACCCATTTCAAAACATCGATTACTTTTTAAAAAAATATTAATTTTTAGATTCTGTTAAGGAGCCAGGTCCAATTTGGCTCAAGCTGGAGGTCCATGGTATTTATTACATAATACTTATCATTAAAAATAGCAATTTAATATAAAAAAAAAAGTAAACTGTAGTTTTCTGAACTCTGAAATGTCATTTTTATTTTATATTTGAAATAATTTCTTCTGTATTTGCATTTTTGTTTTGAAATATCAAATAAAACCACAATTTTTTTTTTTTAAATGACTTCAAACTTCATAGATTACTACATAATGTACAGATTAGAAATTTAATTGACCCCAGATCTCAGAAATGGTCAAATTTCAAACCCTCCTTCTTTTGGTTTTGAAAATGAAAAATTGTGACTATTTACGACCAGGATAAAATTTTCAATACTTACATACTGAGGAAAGATACACATCTTTTATTTAGATAATTTTTTGTATATACAGTAGTAGGGTCAGGTGGGGGTGGGTGCACTTTTATCTGGAATAATGTATCACTAAATATAAATAGATAAAATTAACATATTTTTTTCTCATTCAATAGCCACACAGTAGTACTACAAGTTTTATATTATCTTTAATTAGTTTTTATATTTTTAAAATTATAATGTATTAGGGGAGGAAATTTCCTTAAATAGAAAAATTTGAAAAATGTGACTTTCTAAACTTTGTTATAAAATGAAAAGCTGTGGATGGATTTTAATTATTTTTTTAGTGTATACAGTTGAGTATGTTAGCTTTAAACTGGCAAAGTAAACTTTGTTTCAAACAATACATAGTGGTTAAATCACTGGGCCTAACTTGTCCCAATTCACCCCATATAAAAATTGATGATGGGGTGAATTGGGATATCATTGTTATTCTTATTTTATGTATTATTATTGATATTTTTATTACCTATAAATAATTTTAATATAATAAAGTTACTTATATTAATTAAAAATTAAAATAAAAAATTAAATTTATACACAAAATATGAATTCCAAGAAGTGTCCCTATTCACCCCCCGAATGGGGTGAATAGGGACACCACATTTTTATTCTTATTTTATGTATCATTATTAACACTTTTAATATTTATGCCTAATTTTAATATAATAAACAATTGCCTATGTTATAAAACTTATATAAAAAATTATCTATAAACTAGGTTTAAAATCTTTAGAACTATTTTTGATTCTTTTTTTAAATATATATATAATATATATATATATATATAATATATATATATATATATATATATATATATATATATATATATATATATATATATATATATATATATATATATATATATATATATATATGAAAATCAATAAAAAAATAGTTTAGTAGAGCAGAGACTGGGTCATCACTGATTTTTATAAAAATCACAGAATAAGTGCTTTTACTCTAAATAATAACGATGAAGAGAATAAAAAAATGAGAAAGTGACTGGTATAAATATCTTTAGGAAAAAAAGTTACTACCTCTCAAAGTTTTAAATTTACTTTCCTATAAGATTTTAGAAAAAAAAAATAAATAAATTTTTTTATATAAAATCATATAGACTAATAAAAATGATTTATATTTTTAAGAAGAAAAAAGTTACAGCCTCTCAATGTTAAAATTTTCCTATAGACTTTCTGGCTTAATTCAATTTTTCGTCTGGTGAAAAATTATTCCTAAGTCCAGTGCGGGTTTTGAAGGGTATTTTTGTTTGGGGGGTATTTGGAGGGTAAAATAACAATTATAGGAAAAAAGAATAAACTTTAGTAAGTATACATATATATATATATATATATATATATATATATATATATATATATATATATATATATATATATATATATATATATATATATATATATATATATATATATATATATTGGTAGAGGGTAATTTTTTTTTTAAGAGAATATTTTCTGTCACAAGAGTGGGTAATTTCTCATAGCCTGTCTGGCAACACTAGTTTTATAGCAGAAATCTTAGTTTGAAATTTTACGCCATAGAGGCAGCATGTGATTTTAGTTGTTAATTTTGTGCAAACTTTGAAGATGAATTTGTATAATTTATTTGACATCTGTAATGATAATAGCAGTTTTCTTGCAATTATAGACTATTGTAAATTTATTTTAGAAGTGAAACATTGCAAAAAATGTAATTACGAGTATCGCATAAGCAAAATAGTATTTTATTTTTAGGTTAAATTAGAGATACGAAGACGTTGCCGAAGAAAGGAATATCTTTTAGGTTATTTACCTAGTTATGTGTCGGTAACAAAGTTCGAACCAAAAGATGGTTTTTTCGTTTTTTTTGCAAGCTATTGCAAGAAATTACATTATGAACTCTCTCTCTCTCTCTTCTCTCTCTCTATATATATATATATATATATATATATATATATATATATATATATATATATATATACTACTATAACTATAAATATATATATATATATATATATATATATATATATATAGCGTCGGGCGGGGTGACTTGGACCACTTTAGGTATAAGTCTGTCTCCCGACTCTCCCCTAATGCACTTTTTGGAAATTTTTTTTTTTTGTAAATCACGGCCCTATAGTCGGTCATAAGCACATAATAATATGAAATTCTAATGTAAAAGTTTTATTAAAGTTTGAATAACGCCGAGTCAGCCCGACCGTGGAGGGGTGAAGCGGACCACCATTGAGGGGTGACTCGGACCATCTGTTTAAATTCGTCTTTTACGTATAAATTCAATTTTATATTTTAATTTTTACTTAATATAATAATTATTTATCATATTAAAATTCGTAATAAGTAATAAAAATGTCAATAATGATAAATAAAATACGAATATAAATAAGGTGGTCCGATTCACCCCTCTCCGCCCAAAAATTTTGACACTTTTTTGAATTCGTTTTTTTTATTCATTATTTTTAAAAATTTCACTTTTTATAATTCATTTTTATTCCATTTAAATTAATTATACGTAATAAAAATGTCAATAATATCGTAAAATCACGAAAAACGATGGTGGTCCAGAGCCCACCCCCTATCAATTTTTGCGGTAGGGGTGAATCCGGACCCAAGTTAAACGATTTTTGCCACTAGCCTGCTTGGATCAAATTTACTTCGCCAGTTTAAAGCTAACATACTCGAGTGTATCCACTGAAAAAATAATTAAAATCGATCCACAATTTTTCATTTTATAACGAAGTTAAAAAAAATCACATTTTTCAAAAGTGAAGTTCTATTGAAGGAAATTTTGTACCCTAATTTCTAACATTTTTTAAAAATATAAAAACTTTCTAGAATTAAATATGATCTAAATAAAACTTGTAGTACTACCGCGTGGCTATAAAATGAGCGAAAAATTTTTTTTTTTTTATTTTTTATTTTATTTAGAGTGGACCGAATCACCCCTCCTAAAGAGGCGGGCCTGGTCACCCCGCCCGACGCTATATATATAGATAGTAAATCTGTGTCTACCTAGTTCGGCCTTTTCAAAATACATTAGGTTAGGGCAAACTGTGGGCATTTCATAATCTATTAGGTCAGGGCGAACTTGGGGGTTCCATAATCCATTAGGTTAGGTAGTACTTTGGGGCTTCCATGATCCATTAGGTTAGGGCGTACTTGTGTGCCTACATAATCCATTAGGTTAGGGCTACTTGGGGGCTTACATAATCCATTAGGTTAGGGCTACTTGGGGGCTATTAAGTATAGGTTAGGATAAAGTTTTGTTAGGTAGACACAGATTTAATATATATATATATATATATATATATATATATATATTTA